>JAEBDU010010080.1:0-12843 GCA_016802625.1 Heliconius numata | reverse complement strand
AAAAAATATACATAGGTGCTTGTATTGTATTTTGTTAAACTTTTAATTAAAACTCACGAAAAGAAAATAATAGTTTTAACATTTTTAAATAGTTGTTCCACATTTAGACGGTTTTCAAGAGGTGTGGGTTCGAATTCCGCTATTTATTTTCATATTTTATACATTATGTTCATACAAAACACACTTTCATACAAACAACACTTACTCGTATCCAAGAAGAATTACTTTTCGGCCATTCCGCCTTTTGCGTTATAATTCCACCCATATCCGCTTGAAAAGAGGGTATATTTGATATTTTTCCTTTATTTTTAGATACTAAATATGTTGTGTAATGATTTAAACCTAAGAAATCCGCTGAGCCTTTTATAATTTCAATTTCTTCTGAACTAAATGTTGGTAGCCTTGAACGTGTAAAATGTTGTTTTCGAGATATAGCGTCTACTCTTTTACGCATAATGTAGGGATAGTCACCGGTCTTGGAAAATATTGGATGTGCGAACCAGCCGAACTGAAATTGGTAAGGATTAAGTTTAGGATTCGTTTAAAAATATCAAATAGCAGGTGTTAAGATACTTCGTTCCGCCAAATTTACGAGACATTGCGTGTTGCGTAACGGAACTTAATTCCGCGTTTTATGTAGCAGAGCGGAGAAATGAAGATGTTTACGTATTTACGTAATTTTTTTTATTTTGAAATATTTTAGTTGAATTGAATTGAATAACTCACATTAAATTGTCTAGCAGTTTCAGCGGCTATACGATCATCCTCTGAAGTAGTGTTAGGTTCCAGCCATGAGAAGTCTAAGGTTATACCGATGTCAGCTAAAAAAGAATTAAAGCCATACATAAATAATACGTTTCGTTAGTAGTTTAATCATCCTGCTTTCCATTATAATTTTAATAATAGTTTTTTTTAACGCTATTAAATCCTGCTAGATTTAAGACCGCACCCCTTACAAACTGTCCAAGCGCTCTGACCATTAAGTCTTACGCTCTCATCAAGGAACGTCGAAATTCTTACAACTTTATACTCACCTTTCAACAGTTTTCTATACTCTCTATCGTACATTCTATAGACCATGCCGTGAGCTCTCAACACATTGTGGCCACATAAGTAATCTTCGAAGCCGCTTGACCTGTCCCCAGGTGCGTCCGTGCCGCCGTAGCCTTCTTGGCAAAATGATAATGGTTCATTGAATGTTATCCAAACTGGCACTTTAGAACCGAAATTGTCGAATAATATCTGATAGAAAATACATAACATATTATTAAAATAGTGGACGCAAAGAGAATAAAACGTTTTGCTTAAATTATAGTTACTAAGTTTTTTCCAGAAAAGGGAGATGAAAAATATTTCAGTTAAATACGCATAATTTCGAGTGGAAATCGAACCCGTTACTCATCATGTACGTATATAATCAGACACGATATTCATTCACTGACAAGAAAAATATCAGACAATTAATATTTTCTTGTATTTGTGTGTCTTGTTGTTCCCATTTCAAGTGAGAATCGAATCCACAACGACGGGGCGTGAAAATAATTTATTTATGAACGTAAATTTTAATGGCTTTAATTAAAACATTTTTTAAGTCTTCTTATATATTTTAGCAACTCACCTTAGCATAATCGACAAAATAATCAGCTATTATAGGATTGGTCCATCCACCGAGGTCTTGGAGAGGCTGCGGTAAGTCCCAATGGTACATCGTGACGACAGGATAAATTTTATGATGAACAAGTTCATCTATCAACGCTGTATAGTATCTGATCCCATCTTGACTTACTTCGCTGATACCAGAAAAAGAAAATTTATTTTGTTATTTTTTTTTACATTCTTATGGAGCATATAAACAATATCTGACATATTCTATATCTAAATACGGTGGTTGCAAGTTCGATACCCATTAGGGGGATTGATTAAATTATGTACTTAAAGGCCGTTGAGGCCGTCGTGGCGCAGAGGAACAAGCATGCGAATGTAAAAGCGATGGTGGTAGGATCGAATCCCACTCGGGGGAATGAAATATTTAATACTTTCATGATCTCGCTCTGGTAATGAGGTAATACGCTGAGTTTTGAACCTCAATAAACAATGCCTTGAGAAGTCGCAGGTTCCCTTCTCCCTTGCTATGTGCAGGATATGGTGTGAAGTAAAAATTGTACTTAAATTAGTTTTGTCCCGTGGTGCCTTCGAATCAACCAAAATCAAAGATTTTCTCTGTCTTCAGAAATTTATGATACAGATATTATGAATCTATGCAGATGAAGAATCTAATGATAAAGACACATACTTGCTCAACCCATTTGGAAGTATCCTAGGCCAAGATATAGAAAACCTGTACATTTGTACACTCAGTTCAACCAAACGTTTCACATCCTCCTTGAACAAATGGTACGAGTCGGCCGCAACGTCGCCATTTTTGTGATCAAATATTCTGTCGGGTCTTGCGTGTGTATATCTGTCCCATATGCTTTCACCTTTTCCTGAACAGAGTGAACAGTATTTTGACACAAAATTATCTTCTATTTGTGGGATAATGCGTGAAATTGAACTAAAGATATATTTACTAACATAACTTTAACTTCTTTAACTTCTAGTCATAAATACTATTTTATTAATAATCGAGACCAGACAAGGGGAAGGTCTTGTTTACTTTACTTATATTATATTTTATCTTTAGCGTACGTTTAGAATATGTACTTAATTAATTTTAATTGAATATAGGAACTTACTTTTTATTTTTATAACCTTTGATCATATAAGGTCATAGGCTTCATTACCATTAGTAATGAAAATACCTATAATTTTTTTATACAATAATATAAGAAGTAATACAATTTAAGAGTTTTCCTAAAAACATTGTAAATATCTTTTATTTAAACAGAAGTATTTATATATTTTTATATATATCGGATTTGGAATGATTATTATACTTATTAAAATTTATTCTAGACACTGCTGCGCCGTGGAGCAAGGGTACAGGAGTTCAATTCCCTCTCGGGGGAATGAAATATTTATTTTTTTCATTTCCTCGCTAGTGACGAGGCAAAGCGCGCCGTTGAGTTCGGTCATTGAACATACAATATCTCGAGAATTGGGTTAAAATTGGAGAACGACAATGTCTTAATCGGAACGGAGTGTCTTACCACTAGGTTCCCTGTGCAGGATATAGTATGCAGCTAAAAAACGCTTACCTGATACATTCCAAGCGCCTTCTATTTGATAAGCAGCGGTTGCAACGCCGAATATAAAGCTCTTATCAAAACACAGACTCGACGGCGTTGAGACATAAGTGGCTTGAGTGAGCCTGAAACATATTTTTTACATAACATTCACATAATTATAATAAAAATGGTAGAAAAGACTTATTTTATAGTCAGTTTTTAGTAATATAGAAAGAAATCTTAAGTTAGGTTACTTTTTTCGTGAGAGATACTGAAAAAGCCTAGTTTTCAAACACTCCGTTCTCCACTAAAATTTATTACATTTTTTCAATGATATAATTGCCTAAAAACAATAATTTTCATACAAATCCTTATTAAATTAATTTAAATCAAAATGTTTGTGTTGAAGTTAAATTTATCTCTGAGTAACTTAAATGTTTACTTGTTATTGGCTATAACTAAACTAGTACAAAGCAATTTATTTTAAGAGTGTGTTGATATGAAATTAGCTATTGAATATTAAATGAACTATTATGGCGGTGTTATAAAATATCCTTTGTTTTTCATATTAAAGATGCACATGAATAAATATGATATACCTACCATAAAGTTAAAATTTTGAGTAGGTAATTCGAATCCAGTTTTGAGTTCAAATTTGAGAGGTGCTAAACAAGCGAAGCGGTCGTGGCGCAGGGGCGCAAGCGTGTGACTGTAACTACGGTTGTAGGTTCGATTCCCACCCATGAATATTAATATTTTAATTTCTTCGCTCTGGTTCCAAGGCAGAAGCGCGGCATTTATTTCCGCCACTCAACAGGAAAAAAATCAATGTACAATCGGAGTATAAGGAATGTGTAATACGAGAACATTAAAAAGACATTCGCCTATATATAACCGACATAATATTATCGATTTATTACAATGTTATTTATTAACAACAATTAGTATAAAATAATATGCACTTCTTTTATACAGGGTGGAAGAGGCAGCGCTTCTTTTATTGAAACTGCATATAGGGTAATATATTTCAAACCCAAACCTAAGAAATTAATCAAGGTACCTCAACAATTTGGACGTAGGATTTTTTTTTCATTTCACGATTTTTATCCATACCTGTATTTCGTGTGACGCACACATACGTATGCGATGTTTCCGATTTGACAGGTAAGTGTGTGCGTGCCTATGTTATACTTTACAAATGGCGTTTTATTTTAAAACGATAATTTTATTATTTATTTTGTTTGAAAAAATAACTTTTTCATTTTTGGGAATTATTTTTTTTCCGAATTATATTAGGCTTTTATAGAGTAGTTAAAACTGTGGTTTTATTTAAAGTGGTGCTGACAATTCCATCCTGTATAAATACATAATTACTATTTTAGAAATATTTAATTTGGTAAATAATTTATTTATTTGGTAAATAAAATATTTCTAAAATAGTCGGTTAATTAAGCGACTGTTAATCCTAATAAACGGTTGGGTTTATTTATTTTCCTTTTAGTTTCATGCAGTTGGGGTTTTTGTTATTTTAAATATTTTTTTATAACAACAATTTATATTTAAAAATATAAGATTTATTCTTGTATAATAAAAGTATAATATACAGTATATTTAAAATATCTCACCCGATGAGAACAGAGAGCACCACAATTATCTGCATCTCGTGTTGTTGCGCTGA
This sequence comes from Heliconius numata, assembly GCA_016802625.1. Classification (NCBI taxonomy): domain Eukaryota; kingdom Metazoa; phylum Arthropoda; class Insecta; order Lepidoptera; family Nymphalidae; genus Heliconius; species Heliconius numata. The sequence goes on along the minus strand of JAEBDU010010080.1, from coordinate 7,998 downwards.
CGACTGATAGCCTATTAACATTATTGCTAATAATGTTTATATAAAACTTGTAGTTTGCTTTCTTGCTACACTTTAAAAATTAAATAATTCTATTATTATATTTTTATTATTATAAAGACATTGATTATATAAAGAGGGTTCCCATACAACCAGTAATGGTTACGGAACTCATCGTGCACGAGTCCGACTCGCACTTGGCCGGTATTTTACGCTTACCTCTTATATATCAGGATATGTAGACCTAGCAATAAGACGCTCCCTTCTGAGTTTATCGTCCAATTTCGATATTTTGCATAATATGAAACTATAAATCAGTAGTGAACTATTGAACCAAACGAAGCGTTTCGGCTTATTATCGTAAGATAAATGATTTATGTAGGTATATTAAACAACAATGCTATTTTCTCGGTATGTGTTATTGTTATTTAAATTGTAAATAAACTAGCTTTTTCCTGCGTTTTCGCTCGCGTGATAAGTTGTTATTTATAACCAAGAGTGCAACAAGTGGGTAAAATAAAAACTATTAAAGTCACGTAACGCTTATAGTTTCCCAGATAAATGTAGTATGTGTTTCAGTTCGAGCCACTAGTTCCTGAGATTAGCTCGTTAAACCAAATAAATTCTTATGCTTTATAACGTTATTCCCTATTCACGGAGCAATGAGATAAAAGGTAAACCAAAAAATTATATTTTATAGATCACGATTGATGGAGCTACTAGGTATACTAAGTAAAAAAAATATCTATGGAAATAAGACGCTGATATGACTGTAAATATTATTATTGTTGTGATTCTGTTGTTACTGTTATTGTTTGTTAACTGTAAAGATATTTTCTGATTATTTTGTTAGTACAATAAATTATACCATACTATATTTATTTATAAAATCATTATTACATATTTAAATACACCGCCATCTAGTTGAAACATAAGTAAACAAGATTACAAGTTACTACACAGTTACCGCTACTCGCCACTAGATGTCGCTAATGTATATGGCATTCTAGAAAATTCTTACAGTACAACCAACTTCTATACTTTTCTTGAATTTTCTAACATGTTCGAGTTTATGGTAATAGGTGTCGCTGTCCGTATATAAAAAGACGATTCGCGACTAGCGAGCAGTTTGTTAACGTAAACAACTAAAGTTAACTTCGACTGTTTGAAAGAGGAAGAAAAGGGCAATAATGTCGTTGATACCGCTTATTTGTGAGCATCAGCCTTTAGCCGTGAGGTCCGACCAGCGTTTCAACCAGATAGTGCCACGGGACTTCTTCAAACCATGGGAAAATATGTTACGGCAGATCGAAGAAATCACCGGCGGCTTCAACCAGATAGGCTTAAAAAACACTTCTATTTCTAACAACGAGAAATTCCAAATCAGCATCGACGTTCAACACTTCGCACCAGATGAAATAAATGTAAAAGTTATTAATAAGTTTATAGTGGTCGAGGCCAAACACGAAGAACGGCAAGACGAACACGGCTTCATTTCTAGAAGATTCTTACGCAGGTACCCATTACCACAAGGCTGCTTACCTGATACTGTCAAGTCAAGCTTATCATCAGACGGCGTTTTAACTGTGGTAGCTCCCAAAATTTTGCCTATGCCATCCACAGGTGAACGTATCGTGCCAATAATTCAAACAGGGCCCGTGAAAAAACAAATAAATAGTGATTAATTATTTCTTTTCTTAGCTTCACGTTATATCCCGTATATGTAGACGAATAGGCAAGGTACGAGCAGAGAGCTAATGTAAAGACTCACCGTTAACCACTTTCCGCCGAATTTTCGAGACATTTCTGAGAGTGCCGGAACTGAACTCCGCGCTGATTCCAGATGCGTCTGATTACCAGAGAGGAGAAATGAAAATATTAAAAAAAAAACATTCCTTTAAGTGGAAATTGAAACCAGAACCGTTGTGTTTACTTACAGAGATGGCCTCATTTTATACTATAGCACTCTTTATTTAAAGTGGGGAACGAACTGTCTTAACACTAGATACTCTCTGTCTATCTTGCTATATCCAGGGTAATAACGTGAAACTATGTTGAACTATACTATTCAATCCAGTGATTATGTAAGACTGAATTGATTTTTCATTGTTTTGTAAACACAAGTTTTATTTTAAGCCTGTGCTAATATGTGGCTTTTTTGTCATATTTTTGTTTTAGAAATTCAAAAATATTAAATTTAACATATTAGATTCTTTCCTTTTAGTTAATTGATTTAAGTTTGAATGTTATTTTAGATAATAGGTATATATATAATTATGTACGATTTTGCATGTATAAGTATTAAGTATGTTTATTATACTTGCACAAAATTTACTTAAGTAAAATAATTGTATGAAGTAAATATTCACATATACATACTCGTATAATAAATAAAAGCTTGTAATATTTTCCATACATAATATTTTATATTATGATAAGTATTATAAAATTACTTCCATTAAATGTTTTTAGTGTTTATTAAAACATATTTATTGGAAAGTAATTTAATTCACACATGTCTATGACGATAATAAAATTCTTTAAAATTATCACATTGTCATTATTGAAGAAAATTATCACGCTGTCATTAATGTAAATGGATCGATTGATTCAAATTTACATTTGGGGTTTTTTGTAAATAAATTATTTTCATTTGTCCGTTCTATTTTAATTATGTTCTTTGCTATGCGTTAGGAGTACGCTGTATCCCGCACACAACAAGGTAGGCAGAGGGAACCTAGTGTTAATACAATCTGAACCAATAAGAAGCAAAGCGCGGCGTTGAGTTCCGACACTCAATACGCAGTGCCTCCAAAATTTGGCGGAAAATGAACAGAAGCGAGGTTCCCTCTACTTACCTCCTTGTATGCGTGATATAGCGTGAAGATTATTTATTTTAGTAATATGATATTGAAACTATAGGTTTGGAGATGTATAATAATTTTATTTTAATACAAAGATGTAATAAAAAAAACCGCATATTATACAACACGTTATCATATTTATATATGTACACATATTTTCCATTATTATTATTCACATTTTTTTCTATTTAATATTAAATGGGATTTATATGAGGATAAAGATTGAATTTACTACTCAAAATTTAATCGAATTTACTACTCAAAATTTAATTCGAAATTAAAATTAATTAACCTAAGAAATGAAAAATAAAAAGAAAAACAATTTTAAAAAGATACAAATATTTATCTTAAATACGGAACCATATCAACACGTGGACAAAATTCGTCACTGTCAAAAAGCACACTATTCGTAACAAAAGGTATGGTTATAATAAGCTTAGATTTTATATAATCCACATGGTAAGTTAAAAGTTTAGTCTGCAAATTGTCTGGCAAAACGACGATATCCTTCAACTTGCAAACAGGTCGCTGGCATCGAGCTCTGACTTTCATAACACGATGTCTTATTTGTACTTCCAATGAATGTTCATCACAATCTTCGAATGGATAGATTCGCTTGTACCCTTCAGGAGTGTATAAATCAACAGCATTGTTATCTTTAATGCCATGTAGTCGTCTTTCCGAGTCAGCTTCTATAAACAGATCTACAACATCGGTGAACAAATCATTGAAATCTTCTTTACTATCTTCATCATCTTCCTCGTCATATCCTGATGAGTAGTAGCGCGCACCGATAGCGTTCAACGGTCGGTGACGGCGGTGAAGTCCGGTACGTCTAAACCGACCCTGAATAACGCCAAAAAGCAGCACAAGCAAAAATAAACGTGTCATTTCTTCTGTTCTTAATAGGTAACTAAGTAGTGATGAACAACGATATTATTTATTTATAAATTATAAAATTATAATAAAATTATTAAACGGTCTGTTGTTTGTTTAGTAACAGATATTTAGAAATAGATTATAGATAGATTTTAGAAATTTTATTTTTGTATTCTGTACGCTGCGCTGCAGTTTTGAACTTAGGCTGTTGTCAACGTATTCTTTGTTTATAAACTATTCTTTATTTTTCTTGTTAATAAATTTTAATTAATTTTATAATAAAATTGTAGTTCTTGTAATGTTTTTTGTTATTTGTTTATTCATCTAATAGAATCCCAAAACAAAGATTTTTTTTATCTGATTGTCTTTGATTGTCTTTGAAAAATTTTTAGAATACATATAGTTTTTACTGTTGTACTTTAGCAATTTTCGCTTGCCATTTAGTGATTTTTATTTCAATCGGGTTGTAAAAGGACCAATTGATCGATTCCAATTCTTTCTCGATATTTCTTTCATTCTCTTTTTCTTTCAAAATAAACAGAGTAGCAATATCTTATATGTATATTATATGTACTATTAAATGGTCTCTTATCAAACTGAGAAAACACGTCGCAGGCATAATATATGCATTAAATGTCATTTATGATAAACTCTAGGTTATTTAAGTGCTCACTCTTCGCGACATGTATCGTGCAATATTCTTAGTATTAATATTCCACGTAATAAACTCTCAACAATGTTTAAAAATAAAAAAGTGGGAGAAGAAACTACCTTTGTGGAAGCAGAAACAAGAAATGAAACAACAAAATATTGGTAGAGAATTACTTGAGCTCGAATCATCACTTGGAAATATGTTGTGCAATGAAAATGTGAACAAAAGTGAAATATATACTCAAAATGAATATATATTAAAATATCATGTACCAGGCGTCAGTTTATCGAATGTTACGATGGAAACCATGCATCGTCTCTTGTTTGCGAGGATAGCAGTGACAGAGAAAGCAGAAGGTGGAAACGTCAAATATTTGGAAGATTTGCATCTACTGCCAGTTTTTGTTGATATTTCGGATGGATTTTGGGACGTTGAAGACGATTTTCTTGTAATAACGTTTGCTTACAAAAATAAATGCAATATATATAACTTGAGTTGGCCGGTTGATGAAGTTCCCAGCAACGCACTTGAATATTATTCGATGGCTATCAAAAATTGGATGTTGCGGTGATTTCTATATATTATACATATTATATTGAAAGCCTTATGTGTTATTTTTGTTATTTGTTGTTACACACAATTAGTACCAGTTGTTTTCTTAACAAATAAAGGTACTGTTCTTTTGTTATTTTTTGTATCTCCTTTCTATTATTAAACAGAGCTTAGAGTGCTAGTAAGAATTTATTATAATTGTTATGATAGTACAGTACCCCTTGTTGCGCAGGCCCACAAACGTGCCAATGTAAGCGATACGGTTGTGGATTCCATTCCCACTAGGAGGAATGAAATGCTTAATATTTTCATTTTCTCACTCTGGTAAGCGCGGCATTTATTCCCACTACTCAACACTCAGTGCCTCAAGAATTCGGGACGTGGGGGACGTATCATAATAGGGAACGGAGTGTCTTTACACTAGCTTCCCAGGATTCTTCAGCCTACCCTGCTTGATGCACAGGGTACAACGCACCATGGTAATAAAATAATAATCAGTCATCCAACCTTATTGTTTCACCTTCTAATTGACTGCAATCAATGGAAAGATTCTCAACTCAAATTCTGTTCTTTAAAATGCAAGCATATAATGTTACCTATTATTGAATTTTATCTTATTTATTTTATTTTATTTGTTAATTTTTTATACTGTATAGTGTATATGGGTGCGTATCGCATGATTGCGGGACTAAAGTCCATTCAACTGTTTGATAGAGACATCAGTATGAAATTAATATTTTTGTACTCAGTGCGTGTAATCCTCAATACTCATTGTTTTAAGAAGAGCTAAAAAAAATAACTACTATACAAATAAGAATCACCAAAATCTATTTAGGTACACTTCGCTGAGTAATCTCATAAGGTACATACCTACAAATACATATATATTGAAATGGAGGATTGGATAGCAAAAATATAATTAAAAATGGATGTTATTAACATCCTCCTTTTTGAATACCATTAATATGTTTTTTTTGTAAGGTAAAAGTTACCTATTATTTAAAAAATAATTTATTTTTAATTCGACATAAGTATTGTTTCTTATCAACATATAAAAAGATGGTAAACTTGCTATATCTAACTATATATTATATACACTAAATTAATAATAAATAATAATTAATCTGTGGGTTTTACGCGACCTTTCTCGAACTTGCCGATAAATATTATATATTTTTATTATAATACGTTCGTATTTATTTAATAAATAATTCTTCTAGTTATTCTAAATAGTTAATATTTAGCATATAGCATGGTAAAAGTAGAGGCATTAGTGTCAAGACACCGACATTAGTGTCGGGTAGAGAGTGGATAACGGACACTTGTGTCGATTTCGAGACACTGTGTGTTCAGTGGCAATTTTAAGATAAAAGATTAATTTAAATATTTATCGAAATGATAAACGTCGTGTAATATCTTCATATATGTATCTTTTTAATCTAAAAAAAAATCACAATCTATACTTCCTGAGAAAGATAATCATATAAGATAGACGAGAACAAACGACAATTAAGAAAACAAAATACACACAAACAATATTATACCAATATATAAGTAAATTATCATCCATCCATCCATCCATCAGCCTTTTAAGGTCCACTGCTGGACATAGGCCTCCCCCAATGCTCGCTACTCCGTCCGGTCCTGCGCCCTTTGAATCCAGCGGGTTCCCGCTGTCCTCTTAAGGTCGTCGGTCCACCTGGTTGGAGGGCGGCCTGTACTCCTTTTGCCGAGACGTGGTCGCCATTCGAGGACCTTTCTTCCCCATCGGTTGTCGGTCCTCCTGACAATATGGCCTGCCCATTGCCACTTTAGCTTGCAGATTTTGAGAGCTATGTCGGTAACCTGCGTTCGTCTACGGATTTCATCATTTCGAATTTTCAGTAAATTATAATTACATATTATTGTCCATATGTATGTACTTGATTAATAAATATATGATTAAACTAGCGGCTCGCACGCGGTTGCACACGCGTGAACTATGTTATTATTAATTTCTGTCTCCATGACTGACGTAGTCATGTGACGTCTATGCAAAATTTGAGACTCTTAGCATTTGTAGTAACCAAGTTTCATACAAACTTTCGACCCCAAAAACAACCCCTTAGAAGTCGAATATTGCAAATTCCCGCCTTAGCGAGCATCTACGTCCTATAAATAACTCCTATGCAAAATTTGAGATTCCTAGCACTTGTAGTTTCTGAGATTTTGTGATGAGTGAGTGACCTTTCGATTTTATATATATAGATTAAGGGGTAATGAGACTGATAATTAATTTCCTTCCTACGATATTTCATCGTAACAATCTTTATATTTGATTTTTTTAGCTTCATGCTATATCGCGGGAGCCTCGAAACCTAGTGTTAAGGCACTCTGATTCCAGTAAGGCACTTCAGTTCCTCACTTTATTAGAATTGTGGAGGCATTGCGTGTTAAAAGATAAAACTTAATGCCGCACTTTGTATCGTTACCAGAAAGAAATAAAAATATTACATAAATATTTGTTTTCCCCGAGTGGGAATCGAACCCACAACCGTCCCATTTATGGTACGCCACGACAGCGTGATCCTGTAAGGGTTCCGTTTTTTCCTTTTTAGGTACGGAAGCCTAAAAATAAGCTTCTCTCTTTTTCCGCATATATCAGGGTAAACAGAGGGAGCCTTGTGTTTAGTCAATCGATCCCCCACGCATCGTCCAATTTTCGAAATATAGCACCTTGAATGACGCTACTCAACGATACGCTTTGTTTACTAGAGCAGGAAAACGAAAAATAAATAAATGGGAATCGAACCTACAACTATTACATTTATAGTCACATTCTGTATGACGGTGCCACAACAGTAGTATATATTAAGTAATAATAATAACATTTTAAAATGTGAAAAAGAATGGGAAAAGGATTATTTATTTTTGTATACTGTACAAATTCAATAAAAACGTTTTTACTATTTAGATAGATCAACAATGAACATCTGTTTAAACAAATATAAAATAACAATATTCATTTACTTATTTACTACCAAAAATCTCTCTTTAAATAATAAAATAAAAAAA
>JAEBDU010010077.1:0-42577 GCA_016802625.1 Heliconius numata | reverse complement strand
AAAAAACTATTTATACAGGACTTTTAAAATGGGTCAGATAGAAATTAAAATTAAGATTTCTTATTTAAAAGAAGGAAATAGTTATTTTTTAAGTTTTTTTTTATTTCTTTTATTAAGGCGTCACTACAATTTATTAACTTCAGGCTGAGAAACAATATTTGTTAGCACAATTAACAAAAAAGCATATTTTTTTTTAAATATATCTTTATTAGATAAATAGATACAAATATTAATAAACATACCAGACATATTGGATTAACAATTTTTGTCTATCAGTGCATCCTTCACACACGTGTTAACATAATTGAGAGATTTTCAGTTTTTAAATATCACGAATAAGCATTTCTCGGCTAAACTCAAGTCTGCTTGGAACCCTCTGAACCCTCTCTGAATATAGAAGGAGTGCTCTAGTAAATACTGGGTGTCAGTATCTCGTTCGTTAAAGCTGAGAGGGTTGTCTCCACACCGCTAACAGTCATTTACACTGAACGCTACACACCCTCGACTTTATTTAGGTTGAAAAAGTTCTTCTTGTCACTTGTGAATTTATACGGCCTTTCTGCTTTATTTATAACTAGCGGCCCGATGCGGCTTCGCCCGCTTAAACGTATTGTTATGTTATAGACAAAATAGCGACCTACCCGCGACTTCGCCCGTTTTAATTTAATTTAATTTATGTGTTTTTCTGTTATTTTAGTAAAGTATTACTATGATATATAGTAAAGTTTCACACTAATAACCACATAATATAAATATCATCAACTTATAGTTTTTTTTTAATATTTTTTTTATCACTCCTGCAAATTTGTGTAATAGGCTGTTAGCACGTTTATATTTTTAAATGTATTTTTTTTCTTTTAATACTCTACAATTTAATAAGAAAAATAACGTAAAAATAATAATTTTCTTATATATATTTTTTGTCTGTATTATTTTTGGCAATCAAATTAATGTCACAAGAAAGAAAGACGTGTGTAATATAATTTAACGATATGTAATACAACATCTGTTTTCGTGCGCCATTGTTTCATAGAGACGTGACAGGCGTTTCTATATAATATCTTTTATTAAGATAGATTTTTTAGCTTCATGCACCATATAGCAGGGTAGGCAGACTGGCAGAGGGAACCTAGCTTTAAGAAGCTTCGACCCCTTCGTTTTTGGAAGCTGCAACTCGCAATGCCTCAAAAATTCGGTGGAAAATCCCCGTATCGTAGGTTACCTCTACTCTCCTTTATGGATTATATAGCGAAAAGCTGAAAAAAAATCTAGTTAAAGAGTTTCATTTAAAATAACCCACATGTATTTATTGTTTTCTTCACCACCGACGGTGTTAAAATTGAATCATTAATATTAAATGACCGAATTACCGTTTTTCATAAAAACACGCTGCAAAGTGAAAGCGCTAGGATTTAATGGCGTTTTTCATGAAAGCGAATTTGTAAAATAGGAGCTTTAAGAGCTTGCACTTTGCCGCTTGGAGCTGGTTGATGTTGAAGTGCATCCAGCCTTGCCTTCTCGGTCTCTAATTAATACATAACCTTACGTCGTGTATACTCGTAAACGTATCTTAAAGTCTTTTTGGGATTCAAGTCGATGTCTCAAGCTATCGTTGTGTAGGGACGCAAACGTGTGACTGTAACGACGGTTGTAGGTTCGATTCCCATTCATTTTTTCGCTCTGGCACCAAGGCAAAGGCCCGGCGTTGATCCTCCACGTAACTGGCAATGCCTGGAAATTGGGTAGAGAGTAGGGAATGGAATGTCTTAATACTAGGTCTCCTCTGCCTACACTGCTACATGCGGGATTCAGCGTGAACTTTATTTATCTTCAATTAAAATAAGCTGTAGGTATTATTAAAACGATAACTTAATTTCTTCAAAACCCTGCCTCAAACATTGGCCAGTGTTTGTACAAAGATATTCACTTCAAGTATCTTCCATATTTGCGAAGATCTCACATGATTCGGACGTTTCATTTTAAAACGCTCTCCTCTCTTCACTTGAGTATGTATACAGTGAGTACACACTCTCTAGTGAACCTAACGATAACACACATTTTGAGGCTCGATAAAATTTTATTCTATTATATTATTTAAACTTCACGCTGTATCCCGCTTATAACAGGGTAGGCAGAAGGGAAGCGGGAACCTAAGACACTCCGTTCTCATTAGGACACTTTAGTTCCCCACTTTCCAAGGAATTTTGGAAATATTATGTGTTAAGTTAAGCCAAAGCGAAAATAGAGATCGATCCTCGAGTGGGAATCGAACTCATGACCTGTCGCGTTTGCATTCACACGCTTGTGCTCCTGCACCACGACTGGTCTCAATGTAAGACTGTGTTATAATTAAGTCATAGCAGCATATCTAACTGACGTTTGAATTTAGGCGCGACGATTGTGGGTTTTATTCCCGTTTGAGGGAGTTGAACTACGACGGTGTTATATGCGAAATTTGAATTTGCTATAAACACGGTAAAGTGTAAAACGTTTTTCTTAATATTCAGTATAAAGGGAAAAAACACAAAAAAAAGTAATTTCATAGACATCTAAAGCATCTAAGTGGCATCTCAATAGATTCTCCTAATAGGTCCTTCAAAGGCTTTTACTCACCTACATAGCCTAAATCTCAAAATTTTAACCGGATGGCAGGAAATGAAAATTAAATTTGCGACATCATTGAAACAAGTAAAGTAAGTTTATGCATAATAAACATAAAAAAAATAAAAATAATATAATATTTTTCTTTTCTTTTTGCTGGCAGGGTAGGCAGAGGAAACCCAGTTTAACAAAAGCTTTCGAAACAATTTACGTTGAGTGGTGGAACTGACCGTCTCGCTTTGTCTATTAGAGCGACGAAATGAAAATGAACATAATCATTCCCCTGAGTAGGGATTGAACCTGCAACCATCGTGCTCACAGTCATACAGGGTCTCATTTAGTCATAAGGACCTTACAACTATCAAGCATATCGTTCAAAATATAAGGAACCTTTTAATATCCTCATAAAAGCTACAAAACATGTAATAAGAGTTCAGCCACGAGGCCAACTTTATCGGTATTTTTTTTTATTTAATGGCAAAATGTTGGAAGAGATTATCTGAACTCTTCTAAAGTTTTAAGTTTTAAATTAAAATTACTTGCAGTAGGTATATCTGTTGCTGATGAAACAAATTGACTTTCAATAGTAGAGTACAATATTCACTTGCTTTGCGGCAAAAAGCGTGAAAAAAGGGCTATTTTTTGTCACTAAATATATTTCTGTCTAAAAATAGTTCTTAATCAATATATTTTCTTTACATATCTCTTTACCTTCTAAACCCACAAGCACAGCAGGTATAAGGTTCTCGAGTGGGGGCCAGGACCCGGACGACGCTTCTTGAGCAGACCCTCTACCAGGTGGACCAACAGCAGCAGTGCAGAGACAGATGAAGAGATGAAATGAAGGCAGCGCAAGACCAATCATTGATGAGGTTCTTGGGGAATGCCTATATCCATCAGTAGTAGCGCAAGAAAATGTTTGTGAAAGACAGTAATGATGAAAATCATTTATTTATTATACTAGCTAACCAAATCAAAGCTAATAATTCCATCACTTCCGTATGGAACTAAATAATAATTAAATTCATGCATTTATAAATACCAATAAGTATTAAGTAATAACAATTAATTTCTTATCAGAACGAAGACACCTGTGTGTTATCAATTATCATATATAAATAAACAATTATTATTTTGTTTCTATGGACAGTGGTAAAATGCTTTAAGAAATATAAGCGCACTATTGGTCCTTCCGGAGTTGAACCCCGTTTAAATCTAAGAGTTTTTGACATTTTTGACAGCTTCAAAGCTTGAAGTAGCTTTTAGAAATTTATGTCTAACTGCTTAACTAATTTGACTTTTATGTATGTAAATTGTTACAATGCTTTTTCTATATATCTAAGATGGCGGACTTTTCTTGACCAATTATGCGATCTCCAGCCGAATTGGAGGCATGGCGTGTTCAGTGGCGGATTTCAACACCGCCCTTTGACACTTCGACTTCGACACCAGAGCGAAGAAACGATTATATTAAATATTTCAGTTTCTGGAGTGGGGATTGAACCCACAACCAGTCGGCTGCCTGCGCTATGAAAGCCTCAACTGGTCTGGACTTCCTAGATACAGAGATTGATAAAATCAAATAACAACCTTGATTGTGCACCTGTGAGATAATGTAAGGTATAAAATGTGAAGGACCTCAGCTGCTATATCATTATTCCAATTTTACAACGTGAGTACTGGAAACAATAAGAACAATGAAAACTTTCATCGTCTTCTTAGTCTTCGTGGCTTCGGTCTACTCTTCGACCAATGTGCAGAGATGTAAGTTAATTTCTTAGTTATAATAGTTTGTCTTTAATTTCTATATAGACTTTATACGAATAACGGAGAACAGAGAGTTTTGAAAATAAGTTTTCACTGTCAATTCTGCTATAATTATGTGATTTAGAGCGTACGTTTGAAATTTTGGACTGTTTGAGGATCCTGTTGAAATTGCAGAAGTCGGCTTTTTTGTTAAGAATTATAATTATTTTATTTAATATATGTAATAATATTATAACACATTTTTTATACCAGGTACCGCAAACCCTGGACCTCTGCCCAGGAGCACGACTATTGAAGGCTGCATTAATCCACCATGTAACTTGCCACAGCTTAGAAACGCTGTTGTACACATGTCTTTCGTAGCTCGTAAGTATAATATAATTACAATTATAGTAGGATCGACGAATTGTGGCCGCCGTGAAAGGTTTTTAAACTACGAGTACAAACTACGAAGAAAAATTAAGCAGCTAACGTTAGCTAGAACTGTTCTACAATCAATGAATTTTTCTACCATCGTATGACTGCCTAACAAATAATATTTCCCATAATTATTAAAGTTCCATTTGAAACTGCCAGCTCACATATATTTTTTAAATATGTTTTTCTGATATTATAATTTAATCTGCTTATAAAGGCGGAATGGACGATCATTAGTAGTCCAAATACCATGTCGGGTTGTGCCTCTGTGCCACGAAGACGACCTCTTTTAATCTAAAATAATTAATCATCATCATCATCATCATCATCAACAGCCATCTTTTGTCCACTGCTGGACATACACCTTCCCCAATTCTCGCCACCACACTTGATCCTAAATAATTAATATTACCTATCAAATCAATTCTTACCTTTCAGCTCACAACATACGGTCAATGCGCACATTGGCTACAGCGTATTTGGGGAACCTTGCCGTCCCATACGATCTTGGTTCCGCAGCCAACACCTGCAACTTCCTCACCAACACTCGCTGTCCGGTTAACCGAGGCGCTACTGTTAACTACACTTTGAGAATGTTCATAGAATCATTCTTCCCAGTGGTGAGTTTTAGATCGAATGACTATATATTTTTAGCTTCTAAATATTTTTAGTTTCTATATAGGCAGAGGAAACGGGAACTTGTTATCAGTATGAAAATGAAAATAATTTATTCCTCCGAATGGAAATCGAACCCGCAACTGTCGTGCTTACAGTCAGATGCTGTGCTGCTGTGCAGCAATGACCTTATCACGTGAACAATGCTTAGTTAATAGTTAATAACTACTATATTATACCTTTCTCTCTCTCTCTCTCTCTCTCTCTCTCTCTCTCTCTCCCTGTTATACGTCCTTATAAAAACATGTTTCGTATTCGCGTATTCTACTATTTGTTGCACTAAAAAAATCTGAGGCTGTCCTGGCGTGTGGGCATAAGGATGTGACTGTAATGCGACGGTTGTGGGTTCGATTCCCCCTCGAGGAAACAAAATATTAACTTAAATTAATATATCCGTTTCTTCGCTCCGGTATCGAGGCAAAAGTGCGGCGTTGAGTTCCACCACTCAACATGCAATGCCGCCAGAATTCAGCGGGAAGTGGGGGAACAACGTAAGGCTGATTTGATTTGATTTCATTTAAAAATAATATATATATATTTCCAGGGTACATCCACCACGGTTGAGTTCCGCGTGGTGGACGAAAACAACAACGCCGTGGTCTGCGTGCGCGTGCCTATTCGTATTGTTAGATCGTGAAACGCTTTATCGATATATATTTATTTTTCACATTTGTTCATATTTTATTAATAAATTGGAACGAGAAAAATCTTAATTTGGTTTTTTTTTATTAATATGTCATGGCACAAGCGTGGGACTGTAAGCGTGACGGTTGTGGGTTCACTTTCTACCCGGGGAAATGAACGTTTTATCATCTACACTCAAACGGTAAAAAAAACCAGAGAGAAAACCTAGTGTCAATTTTGTTTCCCTAGCCTGCACCATCCCATTATTGGGCAAAGGCCTCTCTCCACTTCTTCCATTCTGGTCTATTTCGCGCTATTGAGCACCAGTCAGGCCTATAAATATAGTGTCAAATATTTAAAGGAATTCGATGAAGCGAACAAAAATAAGGAAATTGAAAAATAATTGAGACAATAGCTTCAAATGGAAATGGAACCCACAATCATTACGATTACAGATTACAGATTAAAAATTGTAAAAAAGTACTAACCACAGTTAGTCTACAGTGGAATTCAATTTCTGAATGACAACGAGAGAATGTAAAAAATCTAAGGATTCAAATTAAAGTTACATACTCTTTAAATAGGACACCGCTGGGAACTCTGCTAACTTTTATAATTTTAACTTGTTGCCAGTTTTTAATGATGTAACATTATATTTTTAAGTCTTTTGTCTTTTCTACATAATTATTTTTGTTAGGAATAGATAAGATTAAGTTATAATTATTGTTAAGAATTTTCTTTTAAAAATTCTAGTCTATTATTTGGGGGGTTCGAGTATAATGTTGCTATTATCGTGAGAGTTTGGTCAATTGTAATAGTTGATTTTTGATACAAACATAGTTTAAAATATATTTTGCTTTAAGCTGCTTTACCTTTGTAAGGCTCTTATACATTGGGGCTTATAATCGCAAAGCTTGCATTCAATCTCGATAATTGAGGGATTTACTTTCCCGAGTGGCAACCGTGAGTTCCACCCCCCCAATATTATAAAGCTTTATTATATATTATTTTGTTAATTTAATAAGTATAAATTATAATATTATTAGTGTAAAGTTTCATCTAAATCAGTTCAGTAGTTTTTACGTGAAAATGGAACAAACATCCTCACTAATACTGTTATTATTTGTAAAGATGGATATTTTTTTAATTTATAATATTAGTTGGTTATAATTTATTCTTGATATTTTATATAAGTATAAAATATAGGGTATGAAAATAATATTTTTAATATGTTATAGTAAATATTAAATAATTGAATCCAATATGTGGCGTGTGCATTGTACGTACTCGTATATTGTTAACGCGCCAACGACTCGGAAACTGGCGCCGGCGGTCACTGCTTATCAACATTTATATTCTTTTATGGAATTCAATTTTAACCCTACTCCAAAGAAGTAAATTCAATCACATGGTATTAAAAATGTTTTTTTTTAGCTTCACGCAGCATTGAGTGGCGGAACTCAACGCCGCGCTTTGTTCGATCTAGATACGATCATGATTAAATACTTCATTTCTTCTATTTTTACAATATTTTTACAATAGAATTTTCACTACGCCACGGCGGCCAAGTATATGATTATAGATTAAATATTAATTACTGTTTTAAATAATATAACAATTAAAGATTAAATATTAGTTACTATTTTAAATAATATAATAATCATAATTTTTTATCTCACAGAAGAGATAAAAAAATACAATGTTAAATAATATTAAATTAAATAAAGAAAGGGTTACTTAAAATAAAAAATAAACCTACTGCCTTTACATAAAATAAAAAATAAAAACATAAAATGGAGAATAATCACAAAATTTAAATTCTAGCTCATCGTATTGTCTTTTAAAAACAAAAAATACGTGTGAAAGAATTATTTTGATACGTCTATTAGTTTTTGAGATATTGTCCTTTAAAGTAAGCGCGCGACGCGAGATTCCGTCGGGCCGTAACCGACTCGCGTGACGTCACAGGTCTTGCAAAACTCGCTCGCTCAGTTCGTCTTCGTTCACTCGCAGTTCGCGTTCTTCTTTAACTGGCGTTCCACCACAAATTTAGTTTCGTTTAATAAATAATATATAGATATATTTTTAAAATCTTTTTTTTTTCACAAACATAATGTAATAGCGAGCATTGTATTTTAAGATATTGAAGTTTTGATAGTACTTTGTCAAAAAAACAGTTCTATCTTGCTCGGTTTCATGGCATGATGTACCAAAATCTTTGGTTATTTTTATTATAGTATCGATACTAGAAAGCTTGAATTTTTTCCAATAACACTTGGCTTGGCTTGAGCGTTACCACAAACTTAATCAGTACTTTAATGGAGAAACTACTAAAACTTTGATGGAGGCATACAGGAAAAAAATGAAGAGCTCTGCATTAGATTTGCGGCGTTTTTAGATTTGCAGAAGGCCTTTAACTGTGTGCCTCGTCAATGTACAGGGTGAGTCATATTGAACTTTCCGGTTTTGGAAGGACGTTGCACGAAGAAGGGAAGGAGTAGAAGGGTGGGGATGGTGTCATTAGACGCGCCATGACATGCAGTTTTAGTGTGAGCAATGGCTTGGTCGGGACAACATCGTGCGTTCGTAGTTGAAGAGTTTATTAAAAATGGCGGCTCCGTGATCACAACACAGCGTGCGTTCCGTTTACATTTTGCTATTGGTCGACGTGATCCCATTCCCACTGGACCAACAATCAGAAATTGGGTATCAAATTTTAGAGCAACATCATCAGCATTAAAAACAAGACCACAAGGCCGAATTAGGACGTCAACGTCAGCGGAAAACGTGGATAGAGTGCGGGCTTCAATTCAACAATCCCCTCGGCGTTCTGTTCGGAAACATGCCGCTTCACTAGGATTATCTTTCAGTAGTGTCCGCAGAATACTGCATAGAGACCTTAAATTTCACCCATACAAGATTCAGGTAGTGCAAGAATTAACAGTTAGAGACTTAGACACACGAACAAATTTATGCCGCGACATTCAGCAGATCCCCCGCACTGCTGTTTTGATCTTCAGTGATGAGGCACATTTTCACCTCGCCGGAACTGTCAACAAACAGAATTTTCGATACTGGGCTGAGAATAACCCACGAAACCTACACGAACGACCACTTCACAGCCCTCGAGTGACAGTGTGGTGCGCTATTGCAGAGTTTGGTGTGTGGGGTCCCTATTTTTTTGAAGAAGATGGTCAAGTCGTCACAGTTACCTCTGCTCGGTATTGCGACATGCTTGAAACTTTTCTGAAACCGAAATTGGAGGAATTAACGCAGAATCATGACAACGATAACATCTGGTTCCAACAAGATGGTGCTACAGCCCATACATCCAGGCGTTCAATGGAAATCCTGCGACAAATGTTTCCCGGTCATCTCATTTCTTTGCGAGGTGACGTTGGGTGGCCGCCGAGATCACCTGATTTAACCCCCTGCGATTTCTTTCTCTGGGGTTACCTGAAGGAAAAGGTGTACACGCATCGTCCCCGAACCATCGATGAACTGAAGGCTGCAATCACGGAAGAAATCAATGCTATTCCGCTGAATATGACTCGACGAGTAATGGACAACTTCCGGGAAAGGCTTCAGCAGTGTGTGGTCAATGGAGGTAGACATTTACAGGATATCATTTTTAAAACCAACTAAATTAAAACTGCATGTTATGTGCTTTCAAACAATAAAATAATTTTTACTGCATGTCGCTTTGTTTTTAATACACACCTTATTGAAATCGGAAAGTTCAATATGACTCACCCTGTATTTAGAGGGTATTGCGATCCAAAGGGATTCCTGAGGCCTATATTGAGATTATTAGGTTTATGTACCACGATCCCGCTTTGCGATTCGCGATGGTTAGGACTGCTGTTGACGGCACCAAACCCTTTAGATCACAGTAGGGGGTTCACCAATGCTCGGCTCTTAGTTTGTTCTTATTTATTGTAGTGCTGGATACTGTCACGGCTCACATCCAGGTCCAGCCTCCATGGCTGATGATGTATGCCGATGACATTGCACTCATTGAAGAGAACCAACTGATGCTGGAGCGTAACGTAAACCTCTGGAAGGGTGCGCTTGAGAACGGCAGTCTTAAACAAAATGTGTCGAAGTCCGAATACATAGCCTGAGGGAGCCCGGACTCGAGCACTGTCCTTATAGGTCCTGAGCCAGGCGTTAAGTTGGAAAAGTTTCAAGTACCTTGGATCCGTTATGCGCTGCCTGGCCCAAATAGTGGGAGGTTACTACTGCGACCGCAGAATACCACCCAAGCTCAAAGGGCTGATATATAAGGGCATCATCTGACTGGTTCTTTTATACTGCAGCGAATGTTGGCCAGCACTATCTCGGCATGCTGAGGATCTTCACGTCACGGAAATGAAGATGCTGAGGTGAATGGGCAGCGTAACGCGGTCTGACGCATACGTTACACATTCATTCGAGGTAGTCTTGGGGTCCATGACGTAGCGGATAAGCTCCAAGAGTGTGGCCTAAGATGGTATGGCCACGTTGCGCGCCAGTTAGGAACTGTGTCGGATGCTGGTGCCCTGCTATGTCTATTCTGTCCCTGGAGCTAGACCTCCGAACGCCCAAGGATGCGGTGTTTGGATGTCGTGATGCAGGACATGAGTACCAATGGTCGAACCGCTCAGGACGTTACAGATCGTGTAAAGTGGAGTAGGTTAAGCAGGAAGGCAGACCCTGGCAACATACGCCGGGATTAATGCCAAGAGAAAGAAGACTTGGTTGCAGTTGTTGAAGACTCGTCGCTTCGACGGTGTAGCCCATTATAAAATTAGATTGGGAAAGTGTTTATGCAGCTGCAACAGTGAATTTGAAACTTAACATCTTCAATTCCATTTTAACTGAATTATTTGATGTCCATGCCCCCTTAAGACCTATAAAACTAAAACACCTTCCTGCACCTTGGCTAACGCAGGAAATAAAAATCTTAATGACTAGGCGCAACAGAGCTAAAGGTAAATACAAGCGCGATTCATCTGAAGCTAATTTGACGAAATACAAGCGATTGCGCAATGAGTGTAACAAGGTGTGTAGAGATGCGCAGCGAAGGTATATTTATCAATCCTTAGATGTAGGTGATTCGGGGAAGGTTTGGCGATTCCTTGAGACTATGGGCATTGGACGACAAGCAACGGATGTGAACCCCAATATTAATATTGATAGTCTTAACAGTCATTTCGCCTCGGCAGCTGTAAATGTTCAGAATAAATCTAATACGCTTTACCATCTAAAGTTTCATTCGAAGCAAGCTATGACTGGCTTTGTGTTTGATGAAGTCTCTGCTGATGATATTACAAAGAACATAAAAGCCATACACTCGGATGCCATTGGAAGTGATGGCATTAGTCGCAAAATGCTAGTACTATCCCTTGATATCATACTTCCAGTTCTATGTCATATCTTTAATTATTCCCTATCATCTAGTTCTTTTCCCAACGCATGGCAAGCTGCTCACGTTATCCCTGTACCCAAAATATCTAACCCCACATCTTATTCCCACTTCCGTCCTATATCTATCCTTCCCTTTCTTTCTAAAGTTCTTGAGCGTATTGTTCATCGTCAAGTTTCTCAATTTCTAGTAAAAAATGATCATTTAAGTATATTTCAGTCTGGTTTCCGTCCTGGGCACAGTACTACCACCGCCTTACTTAAACTATGTGATGATATTCGTTCTGGAATAGATAATAAGCGGGTCACTGTCTTAGTTTTACTTGACTTCTCCAATGCATTTAATACTGTGGACTTTGACATTTTGCTTGCTACTCTTGAACACCTAAATATGTCCACTGACGTCATCACATGGTTCCACTCCTATCTACATAATCGCCAACAGAGTATACGTTATGGTAATAAGATTTCCATTCCTTGTTACCTTCAAGCAGGAGTTCCACAGGGAGGAGTATTGTCTCCTTTGCTATTTTCAATATTCATTAACACTTTAACCAATTTACTCACTGTACCTTTTCATCTATACGCTGATGATCTGCAAATATATGTATCATCACCTATTGACACCTTATCAGAAGCTATTGAACGGATTAATCGTAATCTTCAAACAATATTTTTATGGAGCAAAACGCATGGCTTAAATTTAAACACAAGTAAATCTCAGTACATTATCATTGGTAGTCAAAAACAAATTTCTAAATTCAATATTACACATTTGCCAGCAGTTACTTATGATGGTACTCCTATTTCCTATAGTCATTCCATTAAAAACCTAGGTATCATCATGGATAACACCTTATCTTGGGCTTCGCAAATTTCGCATGTTAGTCGTAAAATATTTGCGACGATGGGTTCTCTCAAGAGATGGAAAAATTTCCTTCCAATCAAAACAAAAATATTATTAACCACTTCCCTTCTTCTTCCTATTATTGACTATGCCGACATTTGTTACCTTGACCTTTCCCAAAAACATCTAGATAAGCTTGAGCGTCTACAAAATCTCTGCATCAGATATATATTTGGGTTGAAAAAATTCGATCATATATCAGCTTTTCGTGATAAGCTTCAATGGCTAACAGTCCGGCATCGTCGATATCTCCACATCCTATGTACACTTTATTCTATCCTTTTCCATCCCAACACTCCCCGCTACCTTAAAGAACGCTTCACTTTCCGTAGTACCGATTCCACGCTTCAACTCAATCTTCGCTCCAAAAGTGACAATAAATTAAAGATACCTTCCTTCAACACGGTAGGTTATAAGGAATCTTTTACTGTTAAAAGTGTTATCTTGTGGAATGATCTTCCACGATATATCCGACATTCAGAATCAATTAGTATATTTAAAAAATCCCTTAAGCGTTATTATTTGGCACAACAAAAAACTTTATAGTGTATGTATATATGTGTGTATTTATTATCTATGTGTATATATATAAATATATATATATATATATATATATATATATAAAATATGTATTTTATTAATTATCTAACATGTATAATTATTATATGTACCCTTTTGTATATATTATATTTTTGTATATGTAATATAAGTATCGTCTATGTATAATATGTCAAAAATTATGTTATGTATTTGTATTCATATCGCTCTTTATTACTTATGCACTACCATTATATCCTGCTCTATCGTAAGTTTATGTCAGTTAAGGTTACCTGTAAGAGATCACTATTAGTGATAAGGTCGCCTTTGCGTACTGTTTCTGTATTTTGTTTTACTATTTAGTTGTGTTTGTTTATGTATGCAATAAAGAGTTTTATCTATCTATCTATCTATAAATGTCATGGTATGTTTACAATCACCTCTGCTGGCGGCACAATCTTCGCAGATTACGTATAAACTTATTGGTTCTTTTCATTGCATTCTAAACTGCAATAATATGGTTTAATACGTGCACGGTGTTCTGCTGTAATCTACATTTGGCAATACATACATAACCTACTCTTTTTAACCGACTTCTGTAAGAAAAGGAGGTTATCAATTCGACTGTATTTTTTTTTAACGTATACGTACGCAATAGCATCATGACCATAACTCTCTCTTGCCGATCTACAATAATCACAATAAAAATATTATTCAGATATACATATATAAAAACGTTAAAAATCTACATAAAAGAAAATGTACATCTGCTCAACTTACTGCATGTATTTAGTTATATTATTATTATATTATTTTCATTTATAAAACAATCTTACTACTTTGAACTGGAATAAAAGGTTTGGTACTTTTAACGCAAATAGCGTTACCTAGAATATGAAACTAGTTAGGTTAGGTTACATTACAGTTTTAAATAAATAATTTCAAATAAAATAACATAAGATATTATTATCTAGCCCTACCTCAAATCGACATAATATTACTAGTTAGACAACAAAACTTATCTTCGCATTTTTACTCCTTACATTTCTACGGCGATGAAATCACTATTATTCGATAAATAATCGGCAACCATAAATCCATCTATTACGGGTAGGTTATCCGATTGCCCTTTTTCGAATCCCTCATCCATTTTAATTAATTGGATTAACACTTTAGCACAGGTAAGTATCAAACAAACAAAGTACTGCGCGAGATCTCCTAACTATCACCGGCGACTAGCGAGTTGCAAGACCTGTGACGTCACCGCCGACCGCGGGACTGTTAGCGGCATTTAAAATTTTTGCAAACTTCAAATGCCTGTAAAATCATAACTACTTGGTTTTTTTTAATGAAACAAAAACTAGTGTATTAGTATACGTAAAGACATTACTGTAACGAACGAATTTGAAGCATTATTTCATATCTATTACCATTCCTCATTATAATTAATATATTTACATTAAAAAATGCATAAAGAACTAAACACAAAAATCGTAGAATTGAATACAATTTAGAAAAAAAAAATAGTTTTTCAATTTTACCCCAATAATGTTGACTATAGATTTAAAAAAACGTTATCTATGGTATATTTCATGTTTTGCTTTTGTTTTCACTAACAATTTCCTTAGGCTGAATGTTACATAGTCTTAGCTTTCTTATATTATTATATATTTTTTTTTATATTGTAGGTAAATTAACTTAGAATCTATTAGAAAAAAAAGTTAGAATATATTACAAAAAAAAATAGTTTTTCAATTTTATGCAAATAAGGTTGACTATAGATTAAAAAAAAAAGTTATCTATGGTATATTTCATGTATACATACACTAACAATTTCCTTAGGCTGAATTTTACATAGTCTTAGCTTTCTCATATCATTATATCATTTTTTTAATATTGTAGGTAGATGCATTTAGAATTTATGAAAAAGAACGAGAAGTGTAGGAGGGTAGTTTCATAAGATTTGACATTACGGCGTCATTACCTCTTAGTATAAGTGTACAAGTGTATAACATTAAGTTCACTTTTATTAGCTAATTTAGCTAATTTAATTAAGAAATCATATTAATTAGGACTAATAGGAGAAGAAACACCATGTTTTACGACATTCGTGTTATGAATAGTGAAAGGATGGGGCCGGTGTGGCGCGCTGCAAACAACGTGGAGACTGATTCAAGCGATGTCAACTTACGAAAAGTTTGGTATGTTCTTTTAATTTCACGTTGAATCCCGCATATACCAGAGTAGACAGAGAAACCTAGTGTTAAGACACTCCGTTCCCATTAAGACACTTTCCCCGCCGATTCATATAAACGTGTTGAGAGGTGGGACAACGCCGCGCTTTGCCTCTTTACCTGGGCGAGGATATGAAAATATCAAATAATCGAACCCACAACCTTCGGAGGCTTGTACCACTGCACCACGTTTAACCAAATTTAACCGTTTAAATAGTGGTTTAATTTTTAAAAGATTTTTACTATACAATTGTCTTTGCACCTACCCTGCTGTGTGCTAGATATAGCGTGAAGATTAAACAAGATATATGGAATTAATTATAATTCTAGGTAATACAATATTTTAAAATATCGATTTTTTACTTTTGTTGTTTTGACTGTATCGCGACGGTTGTGGGTTAAATCCCCACTCGAGGAAGTGAAATATTTACGTTTATACGGTGCGGTGACGAGGCAAAGCGCGGCGTTGAATTCTGCCACTCAACACTTGCCTTCAGAATTCGACAGAAAGTGGAGAACGGAGTGTCTTAACACTAAGTTCCCTCTGCCTACCCTGCTGTGTGCGGGATACAACGTGAAGCTGATTATTTAATTATTTAACTAACTAACTTTTGTTAGCGCACACATATCCAAATGGACAGACAACTATGAAGACAATAGTCGACGTCATCTCTCCTTGAGGACTTCTTCGATGATGGTCAATGGTGCGGCTAGAATTCTAAAGGAACAATTAGACAGTTTATACGATGGTAAGTAAGTATATTACTTTTTAAATATAATTCTTTTGCGTTATTAAATGGCGGGATTCAACGTTACGCTATATATAGAGCCAGAGCAAAGAAAGAAAGATCTTTCTTAAATAAACTACAAAAAAAAATGATTTCTAAAATAAAAGATTATAATCTGTCTATCTTAAAAAGATTATAATCATTTAAATAACAGTGGGAATCGAGTCTATATGAATTTACAAGCAGTCCTTTAATCTCTATAACATTATATTCCCTTCCTTTGGTAACTAAGGCTGAGGCAAAGCGCGACGTTATGTTCCGCCATTCAGCATACAATGCTTTATGAATTCGGTAGGAAGTGGGGAACGGAACGTCTCAACACTGGGTTTAGAGGTTCCCTTTGCCTACCCTGCTATGTGCAGGATTACCTCACAACTTGTAATGAGAAATATCCATTTTCTTAGATTGCGCTCAATTGTCCGAAGAACTCATCACGTGGCGAAGGGGAACCAATTCTAATGTAGATGGGTCTTCGAATGGTCCGACATCTACTGATGCTTCAACCTCTAAAAGTAAGTTTTACATATTTCTTCATTATTACGCTTTTTCCGCATTTTAAGAGACTTCAAAGAAGAACAAGAAAAATAAGAAAGTGTTGTTCTTTTTTGTGTTTGTTGTTTCTTTGAGAGTGGAGAATATATATAATGAATTCCTTATTTGAGATTCGAACTCACATCCTAATATGTTTACAGTTGCAACTTAGTGACCCAGGACTACGACTGGCCTATACTAATATGTTATTGATATAAAACTGTATGTGAAACTGAACGCTCTCGTCTACTAGTATATAATATTTTCTTTCACAGATAGTACCCGTAGAACCAGCAAGAAGAACAAACCTAGTTCTCCTACTCGGCGACAAACATCAGAACATTTGTCGCTGCCCTCCTCCCGCCCTTCCACCCGCCTTCCACCTTCTAATACTATTGATGAGTCACAAAATGAAAGGCGTAAAAATAATGTAAGAAAAAAGGAAAATATTTGTATATTACTTATATATTTTACCTAGTGCGAACCTAGTGATTTCGTAAGAAACTGCGTTTTTACCTTTTCCAAATTCCATGCGAATTTAAGGCGTTTTCAGTAAATTCAAGTACGCCCTTTCTCTATCAGAGCGAGGAAAGAAATAAATTAAATATAATTATTCCTTCATTAGATTTGAACTCATAACCATTCTATATTTAGTCGGTAATATTCTCTCTGCGCTACTATGATTAAAAATATAAAAGTCATATTATTTTTTTCCTATTGAGTATTGAGAGTTGTTTGTATAAGAAAAAAAGTAGCTGCCCGCTTTTATCCGTATAGCATGGTAGGTATAAGGAACCTACTGCTAAGTACCTACGTTCCCTCTCTTCCACCCTATTTTTGACACGTTCTATATTAAGTGGCGGAACTCAGCACCGCGCTTAGTCTACCACAGCTTGGAAGTTGAAACCACGACCTCTGAAATTGTTTGTAGAAAGTTTGTTTTTTTTTTTTCAAATAAATAAGAATATTTTAAAGTCAATTGTGGCACAGGGGAACTAATTAGTGTTTAAGTGGGAACTTAACAAAATGAAATATTTACTATTTTCATTTCGTCACTCTGGTGACGAGGCAAAGCGCGGCGTTGAGTTCCGTATTCCGTTCCTTAACACGCAATCTCTCTAGAGCTTGACGGAAAGTGGGGAACGGAAGTGTCTTAATGGAAATGTCTTAATACTGGGTTCACAGGTACTCTCTGGGTACCCTGCTATGTGCGGGATATAGCATAAAGCTAAATAAAATAACATTCTTTTATAATATACCTATAAAATTTATTTCCCCTTGATTATAATTATATGATAACATTAAAAATTCTTTCCTTTTCAGTCCAACTCCAGAAACCTCTCCAAGGTTAACAAAGAGACTCAAACGACGAGATCAAGTAAGAAGTTGAGAGAAGAGCGAGAGAAGGAAAAGCGAAATAAAACTACAAACAAACCTAATATGGGGATTGTTTTGGCGTTTGAGAATGAATCACATTTGCCAACTAGAATAATTTCTTCTCAAATTAATATGAATGCTTTGCCACAGTAGATATATTAAAATTGCTAATTTAGCTGAAAATTATTGTTGATTAAAGATTTGTTGATTATTTTCAGATTTTTATTTTCCTTCATTTTCTTTTATCTAATGTTACCAAAATAAGGAGAAAATGGAGACGTTAGTGTCTTTAAACTTTGTTGTGGTTGTCATTGCAACAGTGAGGACTGTATCTGTAAATAAAACTAACACTTGCCTGTGATTTCGCCTGCATGCTGATGACTTTTCAAACAATCACAACATATTAAAAATGTCTAAATATATTACCTCAGCACAGTAATTTATATGGTTATTATAACGAGAGGTGTAGGAGGGTAGTTTCATAAGAATTGACATTACGGCGTCATTACCTCTTAGTATAAGTGTACTATAACATTGAGTTCACTTTTATTAGCTAATTTAGCTAATTTAATTAAGAAATCATATTAATTAGGACTAATAGGAGAAGAAACACCATGTTTTACGACATTCGTGTTATGAATAGTGAAAGGATGGGGCCG
This sequence comes from Heliconius numata, assembly GCA_016802625.1. Lineage (NCBI taxonomy): Eukaryota > Metazoa > Arthropoda > Insecta > Lepidoptera > Nymphalidae > Heliconius > Heliconius numata. The sequence goes on along the minus strand of JAEBDU010010077.1, from coordinate 24,054 downwards.
GTGTGGCGCGCTGCAAACAACGTGGACACTGATACAAGCGATGTCAACTTAAGAAAAGTTTGGTATGTTCTTTTAATTTCACGCTGAATCCCGCATATACCAGAGTAGGCAGAGAAACCGGTGTTACGACACTCCGTTCTCATTAAGGCTCTTCCCCACTTTCCGCCGATTTATGTAAACGTGTTGAGTGGTGGAAATCAACGCCGCGCTTTGCCGCTTTACCAGGGCGAAGATATGAAAATATCAAATATTTCATTTCTCCGAGTAGGAATCGAACCCACCACCGACATGGCCTATATTTTTTTATAACATTTAAATTGCATATACGTAGACAAATTATAGCTTATATATTTAAGTGTTCCGAATTAAGTACACATTTTTGTTAATAAAACTTAACCATTTAAATAGTGGTTTAATTTTTAAAAGATTTTTACTATACAATTGTCTTTGCGCCTACCCTGCTGTTTTTTTTGTTTTTTAAAATTCTTTATTAATAAATAAGTAAGATAACAAACATAACTTAAGCTAGAAAATATGTTGTTAACATAATAAAAGAAAGGTACTTTATCAGGCTAATAAGGCGCCTCCAAAAGTTTACAAACTGTAGGTTAAAGAACTTATTAAACAACGTAGTTAAGATTCAAACGAGTTGTATGTTATGTATTCAAATTCAATATTTTGCGTAAAAATATCGTTCTAAAACTGACAATGAAGGTAATTAATAAATAAAAACTAGGTGATGTTAACAAAGTTAGGCTCAGTTACGACCAGTAACGAAGCCGCGAGTAGACCTCCCGCGTCCCCCTCGCACAGTCGTACTAGGGCGACAGCGGGGGGAGCGTTTGACACGCAGCGAGTCCGAAGGCTGGCTGCCGCACTCGCTGGACCGGTTTTAATATACATTCGCACGGAAACAGAACGTGGTGATGGGGCAAGCGGTAAGTGCCATATCTATCGATATATTTTAAATCTGATATTTTCGTTCGGCGTATTGTCGAAATTAAATTATTTATATGTGTATGAGATAATTCGTAAAATTTATGCGTTAATTTAAATATGAATTCACGTAATGTAGGATAATTAAGTTTTCTATGTAATTTAATTAAATTAGTTTTAAGTGGCGTATTATAAGCTATTTTTAATGCTTTATTTTGGATAGTTTGGAGAAAATTTAGGTTAGTGAGACAAGTGCTACTCCATACAGGACAAGCATACGTAACGCGTGGGCGTACTAAACTAGTATAAATACGTAATTTTGTACGCGGACTGAGGTTACTCCTTCTATTTAGTACTGGGCTAAGTAAGCCAAGCGACTGTATCCCTTTGGTTCTAAGATACGCTATTTGTTTTGTCCAATTGAGTTTCCTATCCAATAGTACTCCCAAGTAACGTACATGACTAGACCATGGTATTTTATGATTTAAAATTTGTAGCTTCCTCTGAGGACACGACCGTTGGCGGCTGAATAGTATGGCCTCTGTTTTGGTTTCGTTAAGCTTCAGTTTCCAGTTTGTGAAGTATTCATGCAACATATCCAGGGATAATTGTAAGCGACTTATTATAAGATCCAAATCCGAAGCGGAGGTGTATGAGGCAGTATCGTCGGCAAAACAAGCCAGGTGAGTACGGACCTGGGTAGGTATGTCATTTAGGTAAATCAAAAAGAGATATGGGCCAAGTATGGACCCCTGAGGCACGCCAGCTGGCACTGTCTGCCATGAGGATTTCGTATTTTGAATGTGAACCCGAAATTTGCGGTTGCTAAGGTAAGATTCAATTTTCTTAATCAAGAAAAGTGGAATCTTAGCTGATATAAGTTTATGCAGTAGGCCCTCATGCCAGACAGTGTCAAAGGCTTTTTCAATATCCAATAGAAACATCCCAGTAGATTCATGGAGATTTAGATGATGAGCTATATGTTCAGACACTCGAGCCAATTGTTGAGCAGTAGAGTGCTGAGCACGAAAGCCAAATTGCTCACCTATGAGCAAGTGACTAGAGGATGACAACAGCCGCCTATATATGATTTTCTCGAATACTTTACTCAGACCAGGGAGTAGACTGATCGGTCGGTAGCTGGATGGATAAGTCCCTTCTTTACCTGGCTTTTTGATAGCAATAGTTTTTGCAAGTTTCCATCTATTTGGAAAATAACCAATATGAAAACATCCATTGAAGATCTTAGTTAAATATACTATAGTTTTAAGGGAGAGATTTTTTAGCAATACATTATGTATATTATCATCACCACACGATTTACGTGTTTTAAGTGTTCGGAGTACTAAGCGCACCTCACGCGGGCTCGTAGGTCTATCCAAACTCGTTGAGCTTTTGCTTAGCAATGTCATCGAGCTACTAACATCGTTTTCAAATCTAGGACTAACCCAGTCCCTGGTTAGGCACATATTATTATAAAAAGTTTTGGCTAGCAGATTACATTTCTCAACGTCACAAGTGGTATGTAAACCATCGTCTGTTTTAAGGTTAGGTATGCTTTCAGTTTTAGATTTTAGCTGTTTTGTTACTTTAAAAATGTCAGTACTAGGGTTATCCACTTTTTTTAGTTTACTGTCCCAGATCTCGTCGTTGTGGTGGCGAACAAAAATGTGAATTAAGTATTGGGTAAAATTTATTTGGGATCTAAGTCGTTTTTTGAGTGCCAAATTGTTACATTGAGCCTCTATGCGACGAAGATAATTTTTATATCGTATAAGACTTTTTATTCGATAAGGTAGCTTACTGAAAAGAGGTATTTGTAATGCCGTTGGAACGTTCGTATCACGAGCTTCAATGATAGCTGTATAGAGGTGCTCAACAGCTGCATCAATTTGGGAAGTTGAGGAGTACGTACTAGAAGTTAAGGTAAGTTTTGTGTCTAGTGAGTATCTATAACCTTTCCAGTTTGCCTGGTGATATTTAAAGATCTTGGTAGGATCAAGTCGAGGTACAGTTCCGCCAACGCTAAAAGTAACAGGTAGGTGGTTAGATGACAGTTTAAAAAGAGTTTGTACATCATCTTGTAACTGAATGTTTAGGGCTAAAACTAGGTCGGGTGTTGTGTTTCTGCAATCAGGCCGATAATTTAATTGTGTGGGTTTATCAGGACCGTGGATGATGTAATCGTTTTCTATCATATGGCGAAAGAGACATTTACCACGAGTATTATTGAAAGGACTTTTCCATAACTGATGATTTGCATTAAAGTCACCCATAAGGAGTACGCGGTCTCCCAGGCTAAATAAGAGATTTAAATCGTCCACTAGCAGTGGGAGATTAGGGGACTGGTAGACTGAGATTACACTAACGACTTTACCTGAAAGTTTAATTTGAATACCGATTGCTTCAATGATTTTGGTGGTCGGAATGACAAGAGGAACATGCTGAAGGTCTTTTTTAACTATTAGGGCTACACCCTGTCCACGACCGCTACTATGCTTGTCCTGCCTATAGCACACAAAACCGGGAAAGTCTAAATTAATGTTTGAAGTAAGCTTAGTTTCGCAAACGGCAATGATATCGATAGATACGGCACTCACCACGAGATCCATAAGTTCATGGGTTTTGCTCCGGAGACCGTCGGCGTTCCAGGATAGAAAGCTGAGTTTGTTATTTCTACACATAGTGACCAAGGTGAGAAATGACTAATATGATTTTTTCTAGCATCGATGTGCAGGACATGAATTGGGTCTTTAGACTCTTGATTGATTTTAATATTTCAAGCATTTCCGTAGTACATGAGTCATTATTGATTTCTGGCGGGGCCGGTAAGATAACTTAGTGTCTTGCTTTCACGCTGGTCTCAGGTTCAGCAGACGTCATAGTTTTATTTTCGGAAACAATGCTAGCCCACGATTTCAGTGGAAACTTAGATGAAGCAGGAAAGTTAAACAATTTTGGTGGCTTTCGTTCTTTATCTTTTTTTAGTTGTAGTTTTTTTAGATAATCAAGCCTCATGCTACATTGACGATAGTTAGCCGGGTGATCTTCCTTACAGTTACAGCAATGGGCGGGCATGCTGCGGTTCTTTTTTGGGCATTCTGCACTCAGGTGGTTTTCAATACATTTCACGCACCGTGGCGTGAGGTTACAGTTTCTTGCAGCATGTCCAAATCTCTGGCACCTGAAGCACTGAGTACCAAGAGAGTTGCGTGATTTGAACTTCTCAATACGAACTACGCAGTTGAAAAGATATTTTATGCGGCAGAACTTTGCGATATCGCAGTCAACTGGTAATTGAATTAGAAAGGGAGGACAAGGTGATTCCTGCGATTTATTGGAATGCAACATTTTAACCGTAGCACCTTCAAACCCCAGTTTTACGAGCTCCTCGGGTAAGTCTTTTTCCACATAAGCTGGTAAGCCCTTGACTACTACTTTGGGTGTTTTTTCGTCCCTTCGGGTATACGTAAGGAAGGCCGCTCCTTTAGTTTTCATTCCTTCTTTGACTTTCTGGTGGCATTCAGAAGAATAACATATTATGGCTACTTTGTTCCTACCTCTGTACTGTAGGTTAAAGCGTGTTGTGTATTGAGAAACCAAGTCTTTGATGGTCATATGGGTCCAATCTTGTTTAATATCTAGGATGATGGGAGGTATATGGCCACTTTTCTTGATTGTAGTTGAAGCTTCCTTGAACAAATTGGTAGTTTCATTATCTTGACTTCCTGGTTCACTATCTAACGGGAGTACATTGAACTTGTTATGCACAGGCAGTTCACGACTTTTGTCGAACTTCTTCGGGTCACGAAGTACCGCTATGCGTTTTGCAGTTCGCCATTGTGAATCTTCTGCTGATCTTTTAGAGCTTAAACTCTCAGTAGAGGAAGATTTTACTAAAAACCGATCCATAATATCGATAATAGGTCGATGAGGTTTTTATCGATGGTGTATCCGTACATCACTAGACCAGTGAGTAAGCGCTCTAGTAGGGGTATAGCAAACGTACGTGCACCAACGTCGAACGCTGAACGCGGAATGAACCGCACCCTGCTGTGTGCTAGATGTAACGTGAAGATTAAACAAGATATATGGAATTAATTATAATTGTAGGTATTACAATATTTTAAAATATCGATTTTTTACTTTTGTTGTTTTGACTTTATCGCGACGGTTGTGGGTTCAATCCCCACTCGAGGAAGTGAAATATGTACGTTTATACGGTGCGGTAACGAGGCAAAGCGCGGCGTTGAGTTCTGCCACTCAACACACAATGCCTGCAGAATTCAGCAGAAAGTCAGGAACGGAGTGTCTTAACACTAAGTTCCCTCTGCCTACCCTGCTGTGAGCGGGGTACAGCGTGAAGCTGGTTATTTAATTATTTAACTAACTAACTTTTGTTAGCGCACACATATCCAAATGGACAGACAACTATGAAGACAATAGTCGACGTCATCTCTCCTTGAGGACTTCTTCGATGATGGTCAATGGTGCGGCCAGAATTCTAAAGGAACAATTAGACAGTTTATACGATGGTAAATATACTTTTTAAATATAATGCTTATGAAGCCATAGTGTCAAGAAACTCCGTTATTAAATTGCGGAATTCAACGTCACGCTATATCTATCAAGAGCGAAGAAAGAAAGATCTTTCTTTCTTAAGTAAATAAAAGATTATAATCTATCTATCTTAAAAACATTATAAATATTTAAGTAAAAGTGGAAATCGAGCTTACATGAATTTACAAGCAGCCCTTTAATCTGTATAACATTATAATATTCTCTTCCTTTGGTGACTAAAGCTGAGGCAAAGCGCGACGTTAACTTCCGCCGTTTAACAGGCAATGTCTTATAAATTCGGTGGGAAGTGGGAAACGGAACATCTCAACACTAGGTTTAGAGGTTCCCTTTGCCTACCCTGCTATGTGCAGGATTACCTCACAAATGCGATTTGCGCGAACTTGTAATGAAAGATATCCATTTTCTTAGATTGCGCTCAATTGTCCGAAGAACTCATCACGTGGCGAAGGGGAACCAATTCTAATGTAGATGGGTCTTCGAATGGTCCGACATCTGATACTTCTACCTCTAAAAGTAAGTTTTACATATTTTTTCATTATTACGCTTTTTCCGCATTTTAAGAGACTTCAAAGAAGAACAAGAAAAATAAGAAAGTGTGGTTCTTTATGGTGTTTCTTTGAGAGTAGGCAATATAAATAATTAATTTCTCGTTTGAGATTCGAACTCACATCCTAATATGTTTACAGTTGCAACCTAGTGACCCAGGACCACGACTGGCCTATACTAATATGTTATTGACATAAAACATAAAACTGTATGTGAAACTGAACGCTCACGTCTACTAGTATGTAATATTTTCTTTCACAGATAGTACCCGTAGAACCAGCAAGAGCCAGAAACATAGTTCTCGTACTCGGCAAACATCAGCAAATTTGTCACCGCCCTCCTTCCGCTCTTCCACCGGCCTTCCACCTTCTAATACTGCTGATGAGTCACAAAATGAAAGGCGTAAAAATAATGTAAGAAAAAAGGAAAATATTTATATATTAATTATATTATGTTTTACCTGGTGCGAACCTAGTGATTTCGTAAGAAACTGCGTTTTTACCTTTCCCAAATTCCATGCGAATTTAAGGCGTTTTCAGTAAATTCAACTACGCCCTTTCTTTATCTGATCGAGGAAAGAAATAATTTAAATACAATTATTCCTTCAATAGGTTTGAACCCATAATCATTCTATATTTGGTCGGTAATATTCTCTCTGTGCCACTATCATTAAAAATATAAAAGTCATATTATTTTTTGCCTATTGAGTATTTAGAGTTGTTTGTATAAGAAAAAAAGTAGCTGCCCGCTTCTCTCCGTATAGCATGGTAGGCATAAGGAACCTACTGCTAAGTACCTACGTTCCCTCTCTTCCACCCTATTTTTGGCTCATTTGTATTAAGTGGCGGAACTCAGCGCCGCGCTTAGTCTACCAGAGCTTGGAAGTTGAAACCACGACCTCTGAAATTGTTTGTAGAAAGTTTGATTTCTTTTTTCAAATAAATAAGAGTATTTTAAAGTTTTAAAGTCAATTGTGACACGGGGGAACTAATTAATGTTTAAGTGGGAACTTAACAAAATTAAATATTTACTATTTTCATTTCGTCACTCTGGTGACGAGGCAAAGCGCGGCGTTGAGTTCCGTATTCCGTTCCTTAACACGCAATCTCTCTAGAATTTGGCGGAAAGTGGGAAACGGAAGTGTCTTAATGGAAATGTCATAATACTGGTTTCCCAGGTACTCTCTGGCTATCCTGCTATGTGCGGGATATAGCTAAAACTAAATAAAATAACATTCTTTTATAATATACCTATAATATAATTTATTTCCCCTTGATTATAATTATATGATAAGACTAAAAATTCTTTCCTTTTCAGTCCAACTCCAGAAACGTCTCTAAGATTAATAAAGAGACTCAAACGACGAGATCAGCTAAGAAGTTGAGAGAAGAGCAAGAGAAGGAAAAGCGAAATAAAACTACAAACAAACCTAATATAGGGATTGTTTTGGCGTTTGAAAATGAATCACGTCTGCCAACTAGAATAATTTCTTCTCAAATTAATATGAATGCTTTGCCACAGTAGACATGTATATTAAAATTGCTGATTGGTAGCTGAAAATGATTGTTGATTAAATATTTGTTAATTATATTGAGATTTTTATTTTCCCTCATTTTCTTTTATCTAATGTTTCTAAAATAAGGAGAAAATGGAGACGTTAGTGTCTTTACGCTTTGTTGTGGTTGTCATTGTAACAGTAAGGACTGTATCTGTAAATAAGACTAACACTTGCCTGTGGTTTCGCCTGCTGCCTTTTTATCAATCAAGTATATACTTATCAATCAAGTACATACTCAGTAAGATATATGGAGACGATTATATATAGGCTATAGCTTTCTCGGATAAATGGACTATTTAACACAAAATGATTTTTTCATTTCAAAACAGTAGTTCCTGATGTTAGCGCATCAACCAAACAAACTCTTCAGTTACATAGATCTAGTAAGAATAGACTAATTATACTGTTCCTATAAATATAGATACAAAAATATAGACTAGGCCGTAAAACGCGGCCGTCGGCGTAAACACGACGGTTGTGGCTTCGATTCCCTCTCGATGCAGTGAAAATTGTAATATTTTCGTTTTCTAGCTTTAGTAACGAGGCTGAGCACGGTGTTGAGTTCTCCCGCTCCACACGCAATGCTTAAAATTTCGTCATTAACTGGGGAACAGAAGTGCAGTAATAATATAAATATTATAATTTACTTTTTACTTTTAAAATAAATTTTAAAGTAACGGTAATGAGTATATACTATAATAATAGTAAAGCGCGGCGTTAAGATCCGCAACTCAACACGCAATGTCTCAAGAAATCGGCGGAAAGTAGAGAACGGAAGTGTCATAAGAAATGAAGTGCCTTGACATTAGGTTCCCTCTGCCTTCTCTGCTATGTGGAAGTCTAAAAAATATATTTATTAACAATTATTTAGTTCTTTACATTCCTAATGTCACATTAGGATATTATTACTCAGTATTTAATTTATTATAGAATTTATTTATTTTTAGTATTTGAACCTTAAACCAAGCCAATATTTACATGAAAAAACAATAAAGAACTAGTTTTACAGACGTTTTACTTTCAATTTTCAGCATCGCTTACATTGTATTTGGTTTGTTAGAAGAAAATAATCTCACGCCCGCTTTGCTTAATAAGGATAAATCGTTGCGACCGCTACCCCATATTGGAAGGAGTCTTTGCTATTGAAACTAAATACCATTAGTACTTTTGGTCAAAAAACACTAAATATTTATTTATTTCCTTTTCACATCTTACAATTAAAAAATAAATATTGGGGGGCCAGTCGTGGCGCTGGAAGACAAGTGTGTGACCACGTCCCTGGTGGTGAGTTCGATCCCTATTCCAGGAAATTAAGCTTATATTCAAATTAAGTGCTGATTTTCTTAGTGTGAAGATACTTACTCCCTTAGCCATCTTCCACCGAATTCTGGACATATTGCGTGTTGAGTGATCGAACCCCTACCTGTCACTGTTTTCCTGCGGACAGTTCTTTGAAATGTTTTTTTTCTGTTTTGCCTGTTGAGTGACGGAGCTCAGCGCCGCGCTATGCCTCGAAACCAGAGCGAAGAAATGAAAATACGAATTTAAATAAATATTTTATATCCTCGAGTGGGATCAACTCCACAAACAGTCGTTTACAGTCACATACTCGTGAACTTACCCGACTCTGGCCCCTTACTCTTATTACAAATCTAAATAAAATAAAAAATGTAATACAAAGTGCGGTCTATACATTTTTCCGGAATAAAATCTATAACGAGTAAATTCTCCAGTTAAGCACACCGATTGTATTTGGTACATTGACCGCGAGAACCAGTAGGGGCGAGATTGCAAGTGCTTTTATAAAAATGAGATTTTTATAGGATTGTTTCGGGGACAGTAAACTTTAAAGTCTCTATATTGTAAGTTCTCACTTTCACTTTTCTTCACGTCCACGGGAAGTATCCTATAGGTTTTGATTATGCGTCCAATTTCGTACGAAGTGCGGATACGATGCCTAAGTGCTCGTAAATTTTCTTTGAACTGACTTAGAGACTTTCATTATTCCTGTGTTTTAAGAAGCCGTAAACCTGAATATGTTCAATTATTGAGATATTACATGTAGTGACGGAGCTAAACATCGCACTTTGTCTTATTACCAAAGCCAATCGAACCCACAAGCGTCGTGGTTACAGTCAGGCGCTGAGTCGTTGCATCACTAGGGTTTTTCATCTCTTATCACATTCTAGCTTCACGCTGTACTCCGCATAGCAAAGCAAGCAAAAGGAACCTGGGAACCTAGTGTTAAAACACTTCTTTCGGTGGAATCTTATCATATAACTAGTATTGTTTTTAGTAAAAATCTAATATTTTTCTATAGCCAATAGCACTTAACATAAATAGCCTAAATAAATATTTGTATAGAGACCTCTGCAATAGTCATCTGATCAGATTATATAAGTAAACAATGATATGAAGCTTAGGTCCGTTTGTACGTGACTTGTGTACAAATGTGCTAGGAGAGAGAGGAGGAGGAGAAGAGATTTTTCTTTCTTTGTAGAGGAAGTGTCATCTTAGACAGATAGGTAGGAGGTTAAGGATGAGTTGAAACTCCTAGCACTTGTAGTTTCTGAGATTTCGTGAGTGAGTTTTCGTTTTTATGTTTACGTTATATCTATATATATAAAAGCGAAGAACACTTTTAGGATATTTGGGATATTCGACCCCTAAGGGGTTAAGTGTGTATGTAAGATATTAGCAACCAGACGCTGTCCCAAATTCTAATGCGCCGAGATTATCGTTTTTCTTTAATCCCTACATATTTCTCTATACTTATGTACGTTTTATACAATGCCTAAGAATTTCGTTTATATTCTGTACTGCTTACTTGTTTCCATGACGTTGAAATTTCATTTCCTGCCATCCGGTTGAAATTTTGTGATAGGTGAGTGAAAGCCTTTGAAGGATCTATTAGGGCAATACGTGCCTGGAATCCATAGAGATGCCACTTAGTTGCTCTGGATGTCTAAAAATAGCTTTATTTTGTTTTTTAACTAAGTTGAAAGAAAAATATAAGTAGTAACCCTTCGAAGAGCGCTTTGGAAATCTATTTATTATTTTTTCAAGCAAATACGGTCAACATTATCAGGTCATAAATATTCATACAAAATAATAATTTAATTTGCCGCCACATTTTATCCCTAGAGTAGGTAGAAAATTTTGAAAAAGTTGTAATTTATTAGAATTAGGATATAAAAAATACATTTTTATTGTCAATGTATTGTTAAATTAACTAACGCACTTTTGTGACGAAGGGCGGAAGTCTATTAACAGAAAAGCGATGGACCGGAAGTAACGAAAGTTCCTTAATAGTTTATATTAAATCAACACCTAGAGGCACTTTCGTTTGGTATTTCCTCTATTTTTCACTTGTTGAGAAATTCGGACATTACAGGTAATGGATGTATGGGAATTTTCGTTTTATTTACTTTATATTGTACCTTTGAAACTGAGTAATCTAATTGGTGATATAAACAGGATCTAATATATTTTTATATATTAACATACACTTTTACAACAGGGTAGTCAAAAGGAACTTGGAAATCTAGTGTTAAGACACTCCGCTTCCATCAAGATACTTGGAGAGCTTCCAAGATGAGCACGTTCGAGTTAAGTTTTTATTTACTTATGTTTTCTAAAAATATTTTTTAACCTAACGCCCGATGTTAATAATCAACTCTAATCCATAAATTGCAACCATAGTTTGAAATATCAATCGATTTTTTGAGTTTAGCTTGCCAATAACCAATCGAAGTACTTCATTTTCAAACTTTAACATCCATCTAACGTTGGGAGGACTAACTGGAGGTTAAGAGGGAACTTTGTAGGCCTAAATAAATAATTACAATAAAATAGGAGGAGGATAAAATTACAACTCGTGCGTGCCAATAAACGATCTGTCGATTTTGACATTAGGTTGGATAGCAAAAATGACAGCTAATTGTGATCTGACACATTGCAGGGTTCATGTTTTCATATCCTCGGATTACAATATTACATTATTTTTTTACTTCGTTAACAAGGAAATAAATTATGTCCGGTAATACATCTTCAAGTGACACTTCTTCGAGTGATAGTGATGATAGTATTATCGAAGTTTTGGAACTATTATCAGATCTGGATTCTAGTAGTGAGGATGAGGTACGACGCGCTTCATCACACACACAAACACTCAGGAGAGTGAACTACATGCAAAGCCTAGATGATGCTGAATTCACATTTAAGTTTAGACTTTCAAAGTCTACAGTTAATGTTTTATTAGCCGAAATAATGCCGTTTGTACGTGTAACTTCTTCCAGGTAAATCAATGATAAACACATGCTATAAACAAAGTACACAAAATACTTACCCAAAAATCTTTTAAATACTTATGTTAATTTTGTTTTTATGTTGTAGAAATTATGGCGTGTCACCTCTACATCAATTATTATTAACATTACGATTTTATGCTCTGGGAACTATGTTAATTTCTGTAGCAGATTTTGTTGGAGTCTCAATATCCACAGCCGGCAGGATAGTACATGACATATCATCGGCAATTGCTAGTATATATGATAAATATGTAAAAGTTCATCAGGAAAGTGCTGAAAAATTTTATAAAATTGGTGGCTTTCCTAGAGTTTTTGCTGCAATTGATTGCACTCACATACATTTACAATCGTCAGGTGAGTATTTATTTATTTGAAGCATCAACTATACACATAACATCTTATATAATAGGAGAATAAGGAATCAATTACAGATATATATACAATTAAAACTATTAAAATCTGTTAAATTTCAATTAAAAATCATTTAAAATGTCAATTAAAAAGAAACAAATGAAATTAAGAAAACTAAAACAGGCCATGTGATAAATAAATGACAATAATGATAATTATTAATAGTATTAAGGAAAATTACAAATATTTTAACCATAAAAATTTGCAGTTTTAAGTTAATTATTGTAACTCAATTTGTGATATTTTTTTATAAGCATTTAACTATTTCACTTAAATTGATCTTCATTATTTAGATTAATTATAAATCTATTATTTTTAGGTCAACATGTAGGGGAAGAATATATAAACCGTAAGGGTTACTTCTCAATAAATGTCCAGGCAATCTGCGATGCAGATATGCAATTTATGAATGTAGTTGCTCATTCGCCTGGTTCATCTCATGATGCTACTATTTTCAACAACTCAGTACTTAGAGGTGACATATTTTAGAGACACAAACTTTTCATTTCAAAAGCAGTCAAATTTTGTAAAGATTTTTTTATTTCTAATCTTAATTATGATTTAATTCCTTAATTGCTAAGCTCTTGTGTTCTTTTAATGTCAGTTGCTGATTTTATGATTTCATTTTCCATACATAACTTTTTATTTATATTTTTAAATATAATAATATAAAATAATAGTAATAAATAAAACTTTAAATGTTTTGCCGAGTAAAACAAAGCAATTGGTGAAAGTTTACAGTAAATCGGTTCAGTACTTTCGGAGATAAATGTGATCATACATATGGGCAGAAAAAAAATTATTCTTTTTAAGTGTCCCTCTGTCCATTTCAGCCAAAAATATTCTTACTGTCTTATAATATATAAGATAAAATTATTCTATTAATGTTTTAGCTAATTGTGATGCAGGGCATTATGGCAATCAATGGATGCTAGGTGATAGTGCTTATCCAAATAGACCATATTTATTAACACCAGTCCCTAATCCAACTAGTGAAGCAGAACAAAGATATAATCAAGCACATGTTAAAACCAGGAATGTAATAGAAAGGTATCATGTTAATCTATCAGTTCATGTGTAAATCAGTAAACCTATTAGTCTTCATTTATTATTTATCTAATATACAAATGTTATCATTTTAGAACATTTGGAGTATGGAAAAGAAGATTTCCTGTTATAGCACTCCCATTACGTCTATCATTGCCTAAAGTTCAAGCAATCATAATTGCTACGGCAGTACTGCATAATATTTGCAGAAATTTTAACTTAGAGGATGTTTTAGAAGAAATGGAAGTACCTACATACGAGTATATCTTGGAAGAAAATGATGACAGCACAGGAACAGAAGATATAACAGAAAGGACATCTCTTATAAACAATTATTTTACAAGATGATTATTTTAGTCTCACACTGTTTCCCCGCATATAGCAGGGTAAGCAGAAGGAACCGAGTGTCCTAACACACCATTTTCCGCCGAATTTGGAGGCCTTGAGTGAGGATTGAACCCACAATCTGTCCCATTTATATGCTTGCACATGCTTGTTGTGCCACTGTGTCACAGCTGGCTTTTAATAAGAAAAATAATTATATTTTTCATTTATTACCTAAAAAGTGATAAGGTTATTAGTAAATTATATTATTATTTCTGTATTTAATGGATGTCTTTATTTAATAAGGAAAACATTATTTATTGTAAATTTTTATAATTAAAAAAAATATTATTAATCATTCTTTTTCATTTTTTCTATTTCCAACAACATCTTTTCTTTTTTTATTTGTAGATGCTCCTTTTTAATTTCAATTAATTCTTTTTTGGCTATTAAAATATTCGGCAATAGCCATGTTTCAGGCAGCATGGTGCCCATAATTTTTTTCTTTATTACTGAAAAAGTAAAGTATTTATTAGTTTATTGTACAGTAAAGCATTAATTAGAATAAGTTAAAATAATAGAACAAAATTTTTTTATGAAACCTAATATTACGTGCTCTAGGTGTCCCAAATGTAAGCCTTTTCAGTTTATTGATGTCTAATGTTCCTAAATGTTGTGTCCGTTGTGGAGTCTTAAGAGGAAGTTCTTCAGAAGCCACAACAGATACAGTAGGACTTTGCCTTTCCAATTCCCCATCTCCCCCAAACGGCACAGCAAAGCCACTGGATGTGCTTCCTAATAAGGTCTCCACTTGATCCAATCTAAAATTAAAAATTGAATATTTAAAATAAATATAATGGCATAATAACTACATATATATAGATAGGTAATACAATATAAATGTATTATTTTATGTTCACCTTAATTTGGTTCATGCTTATTAAAGTGCTGCGTTTTCGTGATTTTTTTTCCAAATTTTCCCACTTCAGACGCAACTGTTGAGCGTTTCTCGGAAATATCGCAGTTGCATTAAACTTTTCCGCTAATCGGACCCACACCTCGTTTTTAAGTTTATTATTACTGGCGTTAGTCGCCTTTTTTTGTAATAATTGGACTATTTGAGATTAGATTTACTAACATCATCGTCTCTTCCTTCGACAATGGCTTACTCTTTACCTAGCCAAACACATGTAAATTAATATTGTGATGAATTCTAAACACTATATTCATAGAAAAATCGCGCTTTCTTCACTTGCTCGGTTAGGCTCCATCGTAGCTACAGTTTGCAAATATTAAATAAAGTTAAGATAATTTTGTACTTGGAATGTTTTTAATTTAAAACTAACGCTTAAAAATGGCAAATTGTCATTGACAGTGTTATTGTTTCGTTCCATTTGACGTAGCTACGCAAATTCATTAATAATTTTAATATTGTTAAAATTTATGATTTTTTTATGGTATTGGTACTGGTACACAAATTTCTTGTAAATATATATGATTTCGTTAATTTAAAAAAGATCCGTACGTAAAACGGAACTATCGTTACTGCAGGGAGGGTCCTGCAATTCACTGTTGATGATAAGTTGACATTGCCCGGTTTAGTTATTGGCATGCAGGTTAGAGATTGGATTGGTTAGACAGGCATGTCGAAAAATCCAAGAATGACGTTAACTGGAGATAGGAGATACATTATTAACATCGGGCGTAAGTGTGTCATAAACGAACCACTGAGAATTACATTTTCTTTGTATGAAAATAAGTTTAAAGTTAGGAATTGCCATACCTCCTTCATATCCCGTCTCCACCTACCTCCTTCACTTCATCCACTGTCATCAACTACTCCATAAATGCTCTCCCGGGGACCTCATGCTCTTTACGTGACCTTCCCCCACTATCATCGATACAGTGTTCTCGAAGGTCAACCAAGACCCCCTCGTTTCGCATATATATTTTTTTATTAATATAATCTAAAACGAAGCATCTAACATTTTAAATCAATTTGTAATCCTAAAGGAATAAAAATATTTGAGAGTCTTTATCGTTCACTTTCACAATTACCCAAATGTAATAAAAATGTCTATCAAGCCGGCAAAAATGTTTCCGAAGCTTCGTTATTACATTTTTCTTGGAGAAAAGAAATAGGCTTGTTTATGTAATACCGGCAAGAGGTAATGTTGTTTTTTTTCAAATTGAATATATATGTATAAGTAAATAGGAGATATGTGAGGAGTATACGTGTATATACCTAATAAAATTCCGCAGTATATTCTTAGTTTGCCACTACCAAAATTTAAATTATTTGTAAAAAAAGTTCTAACAAGTAAATCTGTATAAGAATATTTAGAGGATAAAGATGTATGGAATTAATGTATATTGAATGTAATGCAGGACAGCTGCCAGCAAATGTAATAGCTAAAAAAAATAGCTAAAATATACCATTGATTTTGAAAAGAGCAACTGTTGAGTTTCTTGCCGGCTCTTCTCAGCAGAACTGCCTTCCGAACCGGTGGTAGCTTTTTGTTCATATGTTCATTCGACGATTCAAAAGTGCTTGTAATGGTCTATTTCAATAAAGAATATTTTGAATTTGAATTTAGGTATATTATGTTTTTAGTTTCACGCTATATCCCGTATTTATAGGATAAACGAGCTGGAAGCTCTTTAGCTTTTAAGCATTTCGACGTCAATGTAGACGATCTTATAAATCAATCATAATTTGTTCGTCGACGGGCTTTAGACTGCGATCCATCTTTGAAGCAACATTTTATGAATACTAATAGTATGTATTGAACATTTTCCTTTTTAAATAAAATTTAAAGTAATAGTAATAAGAAAATGGATATGGTAGTATACTGTATACTTACTCTAAATTAAATATTTATTTACGTTTATATTTTAGTCTTCGCTTTGGTGTCGAGGCAAAGCGCGGCGTTGAGCTCTGCCACTCAACACGCAATGCCTGGAATTCGGCATTATGCATTATGAATATGCTATGTTTGATACAAAATACTCAATTAGGTACTTCGATTTGACCAGGCAGGCGAAACTGCATGCAAATGTTAGTCTTATATACAAAGACACAATCCTCACAGTTTAAATGACAACCTAGTGTTAAGACACTATCGTCTACATTTTTCTTTATTTTAGAAATATCAGATAGAAGAAATGAAGGAAAATAAAAATCTCAAAATAATCAAGAAATATTTCATCAAAATCCTTTTCAGCTACCAATCAGCTATTTTAATATATTTACTGTGGCAAAGCGTTTATATTAATTTGGGAACAAATTATTTTGGTTGGCACACGTGATTCATTTCCATACACCAAAACAAGTCCCATATTAGGTTTCTTTGTAGTTTTATTATTTCGCGTTTCCTTCTCTTGCTCTTCTCTCAACTTCTTATCTGATCTCTCTCGAGGCTTCTTGAGTTGGACTGAAAAGGAAAGAATTTTTAGTCTTATCATACATAATCAAGGGGAAATTCTTTAATAATATACTTATATAATTTATATATGCGTATATTATAAAAATAAAAGCGGGACGCTTAATAAATAAAAGCGGTGTTTGTATAAAAAAAAGCGGGAAGCTACTTTTCTCTCCTCTTTTTTTCTCTTCCTCAATAGGCAAAAATTAATATATAATTAATTATATTTTTAATCACTGTGGCGCAGAGAGAATATTTCCGACTAAATATAGAATGGTTATGAGTTCAAACCTATTGAAGGTATAATTATATTTAAATTATTTCTTTCCTTGATCTGATAGAGAAAGTGCGTAGTTGAATTATTCTGAAAACGCCTTAAATTCGCATGAATTTTGGAAAGGTAAAAACGTAGTTTCTTACGAAATCACTAGGTTCGCACCAGGTTCTCATTGTTAAAAAAACTTAAACCGGCTGTTTAAAAGGATATGTAACTAATATACAATTATTTTCTTTTTTCTTACATTATTTTCATCACTTTCTATGACATACGTTCTCGATGCGGCATTTTGTGACTCATCAGCAGTATTAGAAGACAGCGACAAATTTTCTGATGTTCGTAGACGCTTAGGAGAACTATATTTGCTATTCTTGCTGTTCTTCTTGCGGTTCTTCTACCAGATACCACAAGATCTAGCGAGAGTAACACACCTAGATGTGAAAGAAAATATTACATACTAGTAGGCGAGAGCGTTATTTAATGTTACCAGTTTCAGATACAGTTTTGTCAGTAACAAATTAGTAGAGGCAATGACGCAACTGTTGACATGATAGATTGTGAGTTCGAGTCTCACACGAGGGAATTTATTATTTAAATTCCCCACTCTAAAAGAAACAATAAACACAACGAAAAAAAGAACCACATTTTCTTGTTTTTCTTGTTCTTCTTTTATGTCTCTTAAAATGCGGAAAAAGCGTAGAGATGAAAAAATATTTAAAACTTACTTTTAGAGGTAGAACTATCAGATGTCAAACCATTCCAGGGGCGACAGGTAACCACTTGTAATGTAAATGGGACACATTAGAATTGGTTTCCCGTCGCCCCTGGAAGATGCTTCGGTTGATTGAGAGCAATCTAAGAAACCACCATTGACCAGCATTGAAGAAGTCCGCAAGGAGAGATGCCGTCGACTGTTGTAGACAACAGTCGGCGGCATCTCTCCTATAGGAATCTCTCCTCTACGAAGACGTAGTTGTCAGTCCATTTAGATATATGTGCTAAAGTTTAAAAAATAATAAAATAATCAGCTTCACGCTGTATCCCGCACAGAGCGGGGTAGGCAGAGGGAACCTAGCATTGCCTAGTTCAGTGAACCGTTTAAATAGAGGACTAATTTTAAGATTTTAATGAGACAATTGTCTCTGCGCCTACCCTGCTATATGCGAAATATAAAAATATATATATAGGTAAGTATATGTATATATATGTATGTATGTAATTGTCAGCACCACTTTAAATGAAACCACAGCTTTAACTACTCTATAAAAGCCTAATATAATTCAGAAAAAAAATAATTCGCAAAAATGAAAAAGTTATTTTTTCAAACAAAATAAATAATAAAATTATCGTTTTAAAATAAAACGCCATTTGTAAAGTATAACATAGGCACGCACACACTTACCTGTCAAATCGGAAACGTCGCACACGTATGTGTGCGTCACATGAAATACAGGTATGGATAAAAATCGTGAAATGAAAAAAAAATCCTACGTCCAAACTGTTGAGGTACCTTGAATATTATTTTTTATTTTGGGTTTGAAATATTTTACCCTATATGCAGTTTCAGTAAAAGGAGCGCTGCCTCTTCCACCCTGTATATATATATATATATATATACAAAATATCGATTTTTTACTATTTTTGTTTGAACCTAGTGTTAAGACATTAACATCTACATTAACCCTTATTTTAGAAATATAACTGTTTCACATTACAACAAAACAATTATTATGTGTTGGAAAAAACACAGCGTTAGAGTGAAGAAGACATCCATAATTTTAGTCTATTGCACTAAAAACTTACCAGTTTGCCCATATCGTCCTACTCTTGGCACCCGCAGGTGCCCGCTACCATGATGGCTGGGGCAAAAACATCTGTCAACTCGAAGTCATCACATTCCATCAATCACCAGCAAGTCCTACATGGATAATGATGATGGTGATGAAAAGAACCAAATATGTTATATTATTATTAGAAAGAAATAGAAGTTATAAAATCCTATATAAAAAATCTGTTGATCTATTATGCACAAATTTAACTTAATAAACTAGTAAAATGTTATTACTTAAAATAATAAAAATAAAATAATGTATAATTTATGTTCTAGTAGATATGAATATTTTATTACTAATTCTTGCCTATAATTTATACAAGATTAAATTTAAAAGTTTATTCAATTATTAGTCAAACATATGTATAATCAATACATTCGGGCACTAAAAATGTTATATCATCAGAATAATTTTAAAAATAAAAAAAAAAAATTCTGAACTGAACACTGTAAATATATATTTTCTTTTAATAATATTTCAGCATTAGCATCCTCATACTTCATAAATACTGAATTAAGTATGTAATAATTTCTTTATCGGATACAATTATTCTAAAACTATCTTAAAACAGTAGGTAGTAAATGCTCTATCAAAGCTAAGTAAATAATAAAAATAAATATGTTTTATTAAGATAATAATGTATTTCCTTTTTTCATCTAATTGAATCTAGTTTTATTATATAGGAATGCATAAATTTTGCAAAAATAAAATGCATTCTCTGTATAATTCAGAATTACCTAAGGTACACTAACCTTACCTATAATAAAAAAATATCATTTAAACTGTTTTAAATTGTTACCGTTTTAAACTGTTGGCAATCCTTTGGTTTGAATCTTTTTTGTTATAAATATTTATTGCAATTTGTACTACAATATTGTTTTTTACATATTAAATTTTAAATAATAATTTACCTTTTTAATTGTTGCCTAGGGCGAAATAAGGCAACAAATGTGTGTACCTTTATTTGGTGATGATGAAACGCAGCTCGCATCCTCTGAGGACGAATTTAACTTAAACAATTGCACTCTCACCTTTATTACATCGTAATCGCACTGTACACTAGTAAATAAGAAGTTACAATGCATTCATAACTTTTTAATTTAAAAACACAATGAATTATCTTTTTTATCATAATAAATGAAGCATATAGCCATAATATTTTAATTAAACTTTGTAAACTTTTTTGTGTTTAAATTAGACTTCAAAAATCACAAATGCTATGAGTTGACAGATGTTTTCGCGCCAACCAACACGTCAGTGGGCGCCTGCGGGTGCCAAGAGTAGGTAATCTATAGACGGAATCCGACTGGTAAGTCTTCTTCACTAAATGAAGAGAAACGAAAAAATGAAAAAAATATTTAAAACTTACTTTTAGAGGTAGAACTACTTGTAGATGTCGAACCACTCGCCCTCCATCTACATTAGAACTGGTCTCCTTTCGCCCCTTGAAGACTTCTTCGGTCAGTTGAGCGCAATCTAAGAAAATGGATAAGTTTTATTACAAGTTCGCGCAAATAGTCTTTTTGATGTAGGCAAAGATAAATATTTAATCTTTACGTTTTGCTAAGTCTCTCCATTCTCCACTTCCCGCCGAATTCTAGAGGCATTGAAAAACAAATAATCTTCATTCCTCTGCACTGGAAATATAAAGCTTGATGTTGAATCAGCACCACACATAGACCCAAATTTGGACAAAATTGGCGTTAAATTTTGCATAATGATGTGAAGTTGCTTCATAAGCATTATTATTAAAACAGTTTACTTACCTCATGGTAGATAAAGCTAGACTTCTAAAAAACAATTGGACTGTTTATATATTTATACTACAAACTATCCAATTCTTCCTTTAGACTTCTAGCAGCACCGTCGACCAGCATTGAAGAAGTCCGCAAAGGGAGATGCCGTCGACTGTTGTCTTCGTAGTCGTCAGTCCATATAGATATGTGTGTATGCAATTGGATGGACGACTAAGACGACAACGACGACAACACAAAAGTTAATAAAGGATATTTCAAAATATTATGTTAGCAGTTGTCTTAATTAATTCAGATAAAAACATTTTTGAAATTAATTGTAAATGTAGTTTACTATAACGTTTTAAATTAAATTAGATTTTTCAAATGCAAAATATCAAATATTTCAATTCCTCTAGTGGGGATCGAACCCACAACCGTCGCACGCTTGTGCTCTGCGCCACAAGTTGATATATGGACTATTTATATTTTTATACAGTTTCAAGTGCATATAACTAAACAAATGATAGCTTAATTATTTAAAACAGTAACCGACGAATTAAGTAGACACTCAAAATATTAGTTAAATTTAAGCCATGGAACTAATTTTAAGATTCTAATTCAATAGACGCCAACATTAATGACTTTTCACACTTACTCTGCTTATAAAGAAATTACTTACCAAGCTCGAGCCCGCCAAAACGCAGGGGTGCAAGCGTGGACTGTAACGAGACAGTTGTGGGTTCGATTTCCATTCGAGTGAATGAATTTCAATTTTTTTGCTCTGGGTAATAAGGCAAACCGCGGCGTTGAGTTCCCGCCTCTCAACATGCAATGCCTCAAAAAAATTCGGCGGAAACTGTGAAACGGAGTGTCTTGACATTAGATTTCTCTGCGTACTCTGCTATGTGTGGGATTCAGCGTGAAACAAAAAAAAAATTTAAGTAAGTCGACATCACTGACCACATTGCAGCGCACCACACCGTCCCCATCCTCTTACTATTCATCACACAAATATCGTAAAACATCGTGTTTTTCTCCTATTGGGCCTATTTAATATGATTTCTATAAATATTTATGATTAAATTAACAAATTAAAATTGAAGTGAACTTGACGTAATGTTATACTTAAATGAAGTAATTTCGTACTTACACTAGAACCCAACTACCTCCTAATAACCATTTTTTTAACTTTCTAAATGAAATGTAGGTAACATTTAAAAAAACTTATAGATCATTTAAGAATTATTTAGCTTTTTTATTTAAAAATATGAAATATATGGTTATGGTAGATATATGGTAGATGTAACATTCAGCCTAACGAAATTGTTAGAATATGTATGTATGTGTGTCTTTGAAAACAACGCTGTTTTTTTTATCTGTGATAAAAAAAACATAGACCTAAAAATAATTATATTTTATATTATAATAATATAAAAATATTTTTTTTGCCTGTGTCTTTAATTGTGTTGAATTCTACAATTAATTTATTTATTTTTTATGTAAATATATAACTTTCAACAAAATTAAACTATTAGCTAACATCTGTGTATATTATATTACACGTATAATATGTTAATTCTAAAAATTGCTTGCTTTGTTTCATGGGAAGTCAGTAGGTATTTTAACTAAACCTTTTTTTAACATGCATTCTCTTTTTGTGTAACATTATTTCTTTTTTATCTTTTCTTTTTTGTGTGAGATGTAACTTAATGTAAAAAAAGTTATAAGATGAGTCAACCCTGTTTCTTAAATATGAAATAAAAAGACATATGACTTAAAAGATAAGTAAATGACAAGTATTTTTACTTACTCAGCCCTACGTCCTGAAAAGGTAAATAATTTAATTAAATAAATATTTTAAATGTAAAAAGCATGACAAAATTTCAACGTTTGAAATTGAAGATAACGTTTGGTACAGTGGTAAGAGCACTAGGACGATTTCCAAAAGGCACTGGTTCAAATCGCGCTAGCTTAAAATTTTCATACTTTACATAAAAAAATATATTATCATCTTAAAATAAGCTTGGCTTAAAGGACTGAAAAGGATAACTATAATTTCTAAAGGCCTTTCGCTGTGTCTTTTTAACTTTGCAAACCATTTCCATGCTGCAGACTGGGTTATGACACCTTCTCCATACACTTCGCAAATACAACAGGCTGCTTCGCCAACTCTTTGACCTCGATGAAAAGCAAAGACTAGCAGGTCCATTTCCAAGCCTCCAATCTAATAAAAATTAACATTAGCAAAACAGCAAACAAATCGTTGTAAATGAAATAACAGAATAATTTTGTTAGTTATTATAAATCTGCTTTTATAGTTATAAATTATTGCAATATATTATTTGTATTGTGTTAAATAGGTTTATCTATTGGACATAATTTACATTAATTAATTAATTGTAAGATTATCTTATTATATATCGGCTTTTCATAAAATATTTCTTATCCTATCCTATATCTTATAAAACAAAGTCGCTTTTCGTGTCTGTCTGAACTTTCTAACTCTTCTTCTTCTAAACCACCCAACGGATTTTTATGCGGTTTTCACCATTAGATCGAGTATTTCTCAGGGAAGGTTTATATATAGTTTATTATTTGTACATTCTTATGTAAATTAACATAAATACGATAAATGTGTCTAAAGTCCTACCCGTTGAGACACTTTCGCGCATGCGCTGCTTTAATAGTAAGTACTACATGAAAATAATGTACTGGAGTATTATTCCTCTTAATAAGATCTACAAAAAAGTCCGCGAGAGCATATTTTTATCTTTTAAGGATAACGTGTAGTGATCATATTTCTGTCTAAAAATAGTAATTTCAATATATTTTTTATTGTGAGGGATATTTTTCCATAATGGTATTAATCCTTATCCTTTAAAATACTTTATTAAATTTCTACGTTAAACGAAGATAAAATTTGCTTTTCACACTATTTCGAAATTGCGAATAGTTTTAGAGAAAAACGCATTTAATTGTTGACACATCCCGCCGTTGACTCATCAGCTGTGCCGACTCAAGTTTTACTTATCCCTTACTCTCAGCATATAAATAAGTATATTAGTTACGTT
>JAEBDU010010075.1:0-30627 GCA_016802625.1 Heliconius numata | reverse complement strand
AAGTAAAGTTTTAATTTAATGGGGCAAGATAAGTTTCTTAGTTATAATGATTCAAGAGTACTAATTAAGTATAATTTTCCTATAAAAATAGATTATTTTACACAAAAACTAGAAATATTTGGTTCCCCATTTTGCATTATGGGGAACCAATTGTCTTAACACTAGGTTCTCTTGGCCTACCCTGCTGTGTTGCTGTGCTGGGATATAGCATGAAGTTGATTTAATTTTTGATTTTACATTATAAATAAATAAAGTATATGTCAGTGTCGTAGTCATTATGATTGTGACTGTCAGTGACCTGGTCGTGCAGCGCGGAGGTCTCGCAGTAGGAGGCGCCAATGGACGCGGCGTACTGCGCTGCCTCCAGCGCCGCAACCGCGCGTTGCTGCTCCAGGTCACTCTTGTTACCCACCAACGAGAGAATCATCGCTTCCGGCACGTTACTGTGGATAGTTTAAATGTTGTTATGCTTGCAAAATTTACTAATATATTTAAATAATTTTTTAGCTTCACGTTGTATATCGCAGGCTAGGCAGAGGGAACCTTGTGTTAAGACACTGCGGTCCCTACGCACCGTCGAATTTCTAAAACATTTCGTGTTGAGTGGCGGAACATAACGCCTTTGCCTGAACGAGTAAATGAAAATATGAAATATTATTAAATTATTGCAGCGTTGACTTTCGGGATACAGCACGAAGCTACAAAAAGCTGTTTTCTTACTAACTGACCGACAGATGAGACTGACAGTAAGAAGAGATACTAAATTTTCCGTTTTCAGACGACACTATAATAAATGGAAATACTAAAGCAAAATCATGAAGTTCACGCAAATTTCAGTTACAGCTACAGGTGACCTCTAGCGATATATAAAATGACTCACTTCTCTAGTTCTTTGACCCAGCTCTTCATGGACGCGAAGCTGTTAGCGCTCGTGATGTCGAACACCAGGAGGGCGGCGTTGGCGTTCCTGTAGTACATGGGGGCCATTGATCTGAACCTCTCCTGGCCTGCAGTGTCCCATACCTTGGAAAAACGTATATATTAATATGTGAAGCAAAAATTTTGCTCTAGCAGACAAAGCGTGGAGCTGAGTTCCGCCACTCAACTCTCAATGTCTCCGAACATTGGGCGGTGTGGCGGACCGCGTTACATGCGGGATAGTATTGAATTCAAAAATATAATAGTCTAGACTTTTCAAGGACTCAACTTTAAATTAATTATAATGTAAATCGAATACACAAGTAGAGTATGTTTTTCCCCCAAAAAGCAGGCAGAAAACTATCGAATTTTAGAGATATTTTGTGTCGAATGGCGGATCTAAACGCCATGTTTCTTCTAACAGAGCGAGCAATGAAAATAATACCAACATTCCCAATACTCACTTGTAACTTAATCCTAGCGTCATCTAAGTTAATGTTGCAGGTGAAGAAAGACGCGCCTATGGTGGGTGATATATGCTTGGAGAACATTTTACCGATGTAACGCACCACCAGGCTCGTCTTGCCCACGCCTGGAAACAAAAGCGACAAAAATGAATATTAAATGGCTAAAATGTTACGACTCTTGCAGAACAGAATGTATAAAATAAAAAAGAAGGCTGCCGTGGCGCAGCGTCTGAGCAAAAACGCGACGATGTGGGTTCGATTGACACTCGGGGAAAAAAAATATTTTCATTTCTTCGCCCTGGCACGAGACAAAGAAAAAAAATCTATAAATGTGGAATGTAGCGTGAAGTTAAAAAAAATTAGTTTTGCTTAACACTGTGTACACCACATGATTCGAATTCCACACGAGGAGGCTGTCCCTAACTGTACCAACTGCGTGTACCATATACTTAGGTGTGAAGACACTCCGCTACTCACTATCCACCGAATTCTGGAGACATTGCGTTTTGAGTGGCGGAATTCAACGCAGCGTTTTGTCTGGACACCAAAGAAAAAAATCTGTCGCGTTTACAGTCACGCCTTGCGACCCTGCCCCACGACTGGCCCCCCACTCAATTGTTAGCATATTTTAACGTAACCTGATTTCAACAGTGGAAATAAATATCACAAAAACTGAGCTAGATCGTACTCGGAGGAATTTATTATTATTATTTCCACGCGTAGCGTTAAGTTTCTTCATTGAACATGCATTGTCTGAAAATTGGGTTGTGCATGAGAAAAAAAGAGTGTCTTAACACTACGTTATATCTACATACATAAGCGCGAGACGAAGCGGGAAGCTGATTCAAATTGGAGATATAACGCCATGGAAGGCATAAAAATAGAATAAATATATTTCTTTACGTCATTCCGTTTAAAAAAAAACAAATTTGTTTCGTTCGTTACGCCATAATTCTATATCCGTTATTTAGTTTTAGAAAATAACGTTAAAGAAAGAATATGTAACACTGAACTAAAAATTGGGAAACGAGTTTTTTTTAATTAATATTCAAATAGCGGTAAAATTAGACATATTAAAACATTTTTTTACAACTTGTTTGTACACTCGCTTTGGATGGTTGTCATGTACCTTCTCCACTTGCTGCTCCATCATATGTTGAGAGGTGGAACTCAAAGCTGTGCTTTTACTTTTTCCCGTCTTTTCAGAACAGAAGATATTGAAAATACATGAAAGTAGTCTAGACTACGAATCGAATTAATAAAATCATCGCGATAAAAATCAGAGATTTTCTAAATATACCACCATTTATTAATTAATATAAAACAATAAAGTACATATGAGATAAAATTAACAGTTCGGATAATTTGAATATTTAAAATTTACACGTTTTTAATATTAATGTATGAAAAAAAAATATTATGTATTTAAATTTATAAAAAAAAACACTTTAAAAATATTGATATTTTCGATCGTAAAAATCTAAGGGTGCTCAGAGGTGAGTCTTATAATAACTTTTGACAGAACATTAGAGGAGAAATATATATTTTTAAATTGTTCTAACGTTGATTAGTCCATTTATAGAGGTAGGCTGTAGATATATGCGGTCAGAGTTTTCTCGGAATGTGTCATGTCATACACAGTTTTTTCCAAAAAGGAAGAGGTTTTATCTTTAACTATCTTTTATTATGATTTCGAGACGAAAAGGAGGGTAATGTGTTTATGAATCTATGTGTATGTGTGTTCCTATGTGGCATTGTAGAGACCAAACGTAATTTTGACGATTCTTACGTCAATCGATTCGCCTTAACCTTGGAAGTGTCACTAAACATA
This sequence comes from Heliconius numata, assembly GCA_016802625.1. Classification (NCBI taxonomy): domain Eukaryota; kingdom Metazoa; phylum Arthropoda; class Insecta; order Lepidoptera; family Nymphalidae; genus Heliconius; species Heliconius numata. The sequence continues at coordinate 27,411 of JAEBDU010010075.1, read as the reverse complement.
TGAAATAGGTATTTAATAAAGGTTGTTTCATAGCTTTCACGGTTATTCATTTTAAGTTACAATTTAGAATATACAACGATTTGTAATTGTTTTAAGAGACCAGTCGCGGTGCCGGGGCACAAAGTGCCACTTAACGCGAAAGGTTGTAGGTTCGATTCCCACTCTAAGCTCAAATAAAATAATTAATATTTCTATTGTTTTCGCTCTGTTGTTCATGCAATTGCGTGCTCACTCAACACGCAATGGCTTCAGAATTCGGCGGAAATCAAACCAACCAGAAAGAATCCAACACTTTAACGATTAGGGACCTATAGATGCTAATGGCTAGTATATAATTTGTAATGGTCAAGTTTCTATCTTGTATATTATGTAAAGATTAATAAATACAGAATAACAATGCTAGGTACTCGGAGCGCGGATAAAAATATTAAAAGTAATATAAATAACATACATTTTTTACCGAATTCAAAAAGAAGGAACTCGACGTTTATTGCAAAGCTCTACAAAAATAAAAAATATACAAATACGATGTTTTACTTTAATTAACTGATATTGAGAATTTTTGAATTGATTTAATATTTTTCTTATGTTTCTTTTCAAAATTATAAGTAGTTGTAAGAGCAGTCGTAATTTTTATTTATTGACTTTTATTGAGGCCTAGGTGTGATTGTTACTTGACGGGTTCTCGATCCCCACTCGAGGTAATTAATTATTTTTTAATAATATTTTCATTTCTACGCCCTGGAACTAGATTGGCCTGGATTTTTGGTATTTGTAATTATTATCTAAATAAGAGATTAGAAGTAATTTTTTTTAAATATTATTTCATAAGCAATTCATCAAGGCACTGAAGCCGCGGTATAAAGCCAGTATAACATGACCTAACGTAGTAATTACGTATAATATAGCTAGTATATATATCAAACATGGTAATACAGGTGAGACCTGTTGCTCAAGGCCGTCAGTTACTTAACTCACGTAACAAATACATGCATATAGTTTTAATGTAGATTGTAGATTCTTTATTTAATTGTATGCTTTAAATAGGCAGTTGCAAGCAGAGTTTCATATTAGTTGTAGTAATAAAAGAACTCTCAGGTTTTGTAGAAATTGCCAAATGGTTCTAGTTCGGAATCTATTGAAAGGTAGCGCAACAACTGTGTCCCGCGTACAGCAGTGTAGGTAGAGGGAACCAGTGTTAAGATACACCGTTCTCCAATTTCCGCCGTGAATTATTCTCGATCATGCTATCTATAGGTGAGTTACCGATACCTTTCAATTTCTAAATCCAACATACGTGGCTTCGCAGATTAGTCTAAAAATAAAACAATGAAAATAGGCTCATAACAAATATTTTGATCTACACAAGCCGCACTTGGAGATTTTTTTTTGGCTTTACCCTGTATTCCACACATAGCAGGGTAAGCAGAGGGAACCTGCGAACCTAGTGTTATGACACACTGTTTTCAATTTCTATTCCCCACTTTCCGCCGAATTCTGTAGGGATTACGGAAGTATTGAATAGTAGAACTCTACGCCGCGATTTGCCTAGTTGCCAGGACGAGAAAATGAAAATATCAAATATTTAAAGTAAGTAAATATTTAAAATCGTTAAAAGTCGCAGTTTCTTAGAACGCGTGGAGGTTTTAGTTGAAATTAATAAAAAATATCCAGGTCTGCAGTTCTTTATACCCCAAAAAAATATTTCCATAAGCTCCAATACTTTAACACAATCAAAAGATACAAGCGCTCAGGCATCGTTTTTGCCAAATGATGTATAAAATTAGCTGCGCAATCAAAACTTGCTGTTACAAAAGAAAAAAATACGGAAAAAGTGAATAAAACATTAAAACTTATATTTGAAAGTAAGAGACAGAGAAGTAAGTAAGAGAAAGCAAGAAATTACAAATGACCTTGCGGTTAATCTACAAACGTGAGATTGGTGTGGAACTTTCTCCGGACGAGACCGACTCGCACTTGACCTGTTCTTTTAAAAAGGAACCCAATAAATCATCTCAACAGTTGCAGGGACGGACAAGCAGATAAGCAATCTAAGCTTCAATAAAGCTATAAATCCGATAAGAGGCTCGAGTGGCCAGCGGCGCGCTATCACACTATCAATAATAATATGTTGGGAGTCAAATTATTTCGATAATCCTTTTGTGACAAATAAATTGACATATTGCATGTTCAATATTAATTATGAAATTGTTAAGAAAAGTGTTTGTAATATATTTATATTCATTGCGTTTTGAATGATCGCGGAACTCAATGCTGACTTTTGCCTCGTAACAAGAAACGACGGAATGTTAATATTAAATATAAAATATTTGATTTCAAGAATACCAAAACTAAGTAACCGTAAGCTTAGGTTGGCCAATATTAGTTGTTAAAATGGAATTGAAATTAGTTCCAAAAGTGGCCCTGCAGACAGGAATCATCCTCAATTGTCTGTTTCGATATATTTCAAATTCAAAATATTCTTTATTCAAATAAACTATAAAAGCACTTTTGAATCGTCGAATGTACATGTCAACAAAAAGCTACCACCGGTTCGGAAGGCAGTTCTGCTGAGAAGAGCCGGCAAGAAACTCAACTATAGTTTGAAATAGAAGATATTGGTCTTCTTCTCTCACACTTTTTCTACAATTTAAATGTCATTTAATAAAACAATAATTTTTAATTAATTTTTTAATTTTTGTCCATAGAAAAATATTTATGTATATTATAGGAGAAAGTCTTACCCTCGTAGGTCATGAATTACATATATTGACATGTGAAGATAAAAAATGATAAACAGTGATTTAACAGATAAGTCAAGTTGTTATAACTGAAGCGTTAGCGTTTCGAAATCGATTCGATGCTAAAATGTAAATGACAATGACTCAAATATATTCTGCCTATTTATAACTAAGTCCAGATTTTCTCAATCAAACACCTATATAGCTTATTGATACATTACATTTATAACAAACTAAATAATAATTTCGAAGATAGACAACTAAAGTGATTCAAAAATCAGCTTCACACTGTATCCCGCACACAGCAGGGTAGGCAGAGGGAACTTAGTGTTAAGATACTCCATTCCCCACGTTCCGCTGAATTCACAGAAAGTGATTCAACTAGCACAAATTAATATTTATGGTGAAATGAATTTCAAATCGATTCATCTTTTTAGTAGCTACAATGCCACCGACAGACATACGTGCCGAAATACATATACCGCCTGTATAATGTGAAATCTGAAACACCCCTCTGTTATCGAGGGGGGTAAAAACGTCCAGGGATTTATAGTGAGTCTAATGAGTACTAAGTTAGTTTTTTATTTATTGGAGTTCAGCAGAGCGTGATATACTGTATAGAGTTACGGGGCAGCCAGCCATCATGTAAAACGATATTGTATGGTTGTAGTATTTTTTTTTCATTTAATGATTAATTCATTAAAAGTCTTAAATATTTATTACCAGGGTAATCCTGACGTTTTTTTCTTTCAAATTTAATGTTTATCGGCAATATAGCAGAATAGGCAGAGGAAACCCAATGTTAAAACACTCGTCATTTTCAGTTCTCCACCAAAATTTGAAAAACAAGAAGATATTGCGAGTTAAGTATGATATTAATTCATATTGAACTTGAGACTAAGAGAACAATCTTAATGTTTTTTATTTCTTTAAAAAAAATGTTATCAATAAGATAATTTATCTTTTCATTTATTTATGCATCATAATTGATAGTGTCACAATGTATTCTTGGTATAACAAGGTTGTAAGTTCAATTCTCAAATTGTATATGAGATGAATAAAATATTTTCATATTCTTTGTTAAGAAGAAAAAGCTTAGCATTGAGTTCCGCCACTCAACATGAACAGTGCTTGTGGAATGAAGTGTCTTAACACTAAGGTTTGCCTTCTTATCCTTCTATATGCGGGAAAGAAATGAAGCAACTTTTTTCAAAGCCAGGCAAAATATATTTATTTAGTATTTAATACTAAATTTATTTAGTTAAAAGCCAAAATATAAGTATTTTTTTGTTTAGAGAATGGAGAATAATCACTAAATTTAAATTCTAGCTCATCATATTGTCTTTTAAAAACAAAAAATATGTGTGAAAGAATTATTAATTATTAAAATTAATAGCAAATTAATGCTAAATAAACTTTATTGATAACATTTTTATTCTGGGAAGATGTTACACAAAGTAATTGTTAAGTAATAAATAATCATTAAGGAAACAGTTATTAATATAATATCATTAAGTAATTCCCTTCATTACATTATCTCTATGAATAATTAATATTATAAAGAGAGGTTTGTTTGCTTGAACATGTTAATCTTAAGAACTATGAGTTACAATTAAAAAATTCATTTTGAGTTAGATAGTCCATTTATTGACGTAGGTACATCACATTAATTACTTTAATATAACCAATTGTACCTGCGGTTAAATTTAGTTTCAGTGATTAGAGTGTGTCACGGGTCCACAATTATATTTATTTTCATTTGACTATGTGTCATGAGATCCATGCTCACCTAAGAATATTATTCAAGGTCCACCTAAAAAATTCAACAGGTGCAATAGGTGACAAAACAAAAATCTAGAAAATATCGCCCAAGTATGTTGGCATAGACTAATAATTTTATTCTGGAATTTTTTATTTAAGCAAGTCCAATGTCAAATAAATGATAAACAAAAAATATATATTTTGAAAATGACATCATCATGTCTTTAGCTTTATTTAAATAAACAAATATGTTGGCTGGTTTTATAATATAAGAAACAGGATTTAGTAATGTTTTTGTTGCACTCTAGTTACTTAGCTAATAAGCAGCAGAATTAAAATGAGGGCTTTTTTAGGGTTCCATAACTAAAGAGTAAAATGTGCCCTATAAATATAATAAACTGGACCCTATTACTAAAACTCCACTGTCCCTCTGTCACCAGGCTTTATCTCATGAAATGTGATAAACAGTTGAAATTTTCACAGATAATGTATTTCTTTGGGAAAAGAAGTATCTTAACACTAAGTCACCCTATGGTGTGCGGTATATAGTGTGAAGCTGATTTTTTATGTATTTAATAGAAATACATAAAAAACCACTAATACAAATACTAAAAAAACAGAATAAAATAAATATTTAAATATTTGCTTAATAAATAAATATTTAAATATTTAATGAACACAGAACACAGTACAGAACCCTTCTTGAGCAAGTTCGACTCGCACTTGGCCATTTTTTATTATCTGTTAGTAGTCGAAATTAGCAGTAGTATCTTGTGTCTGTATACTAACTTTTATCTGCGGCTTCTCCTGCTTAATAGAAATAACTAAGAGTTGTTTATCACATATGTGACCCATTCTAACACTTGTAATGTGTAAATGGAAACCATTAACGTTATGAAATGTAGCCTATAAGCTTCCTCGATAGATGCACTATCCAACATAAAAAGAATAATTCAATTAGAATCGGTAGTTCTTGAGATAAGACTGTACAACCAAGCAAACTCCAGCTTCAGCATTTTTAGTAAATATTTAAACGTGAAATATTTATAACTTGTTTATTCAATTAATAACATATTATGAAACAATAACGAACACATCCCTCCTTAGAACCATTTCGTAACATGACTTTTATGAGTGAAATAGCTTCCTTCGAACATTAATATAGATTGGAAAAGAATAAGTTATATTGTTACCTTGCGAGCCCAAAACAACAATCTTCGCCTCCACAACTTTCATTTTAACAAACTAAAACACTAAACATAAAATATAATCACTATCTTTTTATAATATTACATTGTTTTTGAAAATTTTGATTTATAACAACTTAAAATAAAACCACACGTCCATTCTTGTTGACAAAAGAATTATTTGTGTGGTTAACCAGTTGATTTTAAGATCATTATTATTGTAAAATAATTTATAGTAGGTTTAACTTTTTAATTTGGCTGCGTTTCATACTTGTAGTGACATCTATAGGGGTATTTTTTAACTATTTAATACTATGTACAGCAGATTACAAATCCTATTTTTCGATAGATGTCAGTCTTTATATAAAGTCATATATAATAATTACTTAAAAAATATTTTATAAAAAAAATCTAATACTGAGAAATATTTTAAAACATGGTTAATAAAATTTAATAAATTGTAATAGTTTATCGTTGTATGCATGTTATATTTTTCAATAATTTTAGTTGTAAATTCTACTTTCATAATATGTGTAATATGATTTTATTAAACGGTTTTATTTAGCTCACCCCGTTTGTTTGGATATTTCTTTGGGTCAAATTTAGTAATTGAAATTTAACCCTCTTCCCGTTAACCGATTGATCTGAAATTTGGTATACGCTTTTGATTCTGGTGACAATACAATTATCCATATTCAATATTAAAAACTTAAATAAAATAAAATAAAATATCAATCAAATTTAAATCAAATAAATATTAAATTTATTAAAATAATGTACAGATGATATTTAATACTATATTTTTTTTATAATTAAAAAATCTTAGCGTAGCTTAACGCCATCTTTCGGCACATCATATAGCTATACCGAAAGATGGCGTTACATGTTTCTTTTAGAACTTAAATTATAAATGAGTAAATGTGTTCTGTAATTATAAATCTCTCTATCAATCAATCAAACAATCAATATCTGGAATTAAATTAGAATTGGAACCCAAAGACGAGCCCACACTTTAAACGTTCCTCTTATAAGTTGAGTAAAAATTTATAAGTTTTTACCTATTTTTTTTTCAGCTTCATACTGTATTCCTTATGTAGCAGGATAGGCAGAGAGGGCCTAATATTAAGACACTCCGTTTCCCACTTTCCGCCGAATTCTGGAGGCAAAACGTGTTAAATGAAGGAACTTAACGCCGCGCTATGCCTCGACATAATTATTTATTTATTTTGTGTTTTAAAAATAATATTGTAAGTATAATCAAATTTAGTACATCAACAGTTAACTATTAATTTAATTACTGCTCTAATGTTTATTTATTATTTATTAATATAATATTATTTGTTTTATAGAGAATTACGTTTGCGGCAGTCGAGGGATTGAAAAAAAACCGAATAATTATTAATTATTTATTAATTATATATTAATACAATTATCTTAAAACTAACGACTGCTTTAATCGAAGTGAGAATAAAGAGTGTTTTTAACTTCTAATAAGATATTATTATTACGAGAATTAAAACACAGGTGCATTGGACAATTCGAAGAAATCGCTGGGTGGTCGCCTGAGATCAGGCGAGTACTTTGGTACGTCAGCATATTCGTAGGGTTAGGGTTACGTAACTAGAGTAATCGAGAATGTGAAAAGATAGTGTGTACCTAAATTATTGTTAATTGGAATCACTCTATGAGAAATATTAGTATTGTAATATGTTTGTATAATAGAGAGAAGGCTGTATGAACCTAGCATTAAGACACTTCGATCTTTGTTTTCCGCCCAATTTTCGAGACATTTCGTGTGTTTAATGGAACTTAACGTCCCGCTTTGTCTTTCTATCAGATAAGATAGAGCGCGACGTTGAAATCGAATCCACATCCGTTCATTTTGAACATTTTCTCCGCCTGTAACCACAAAATTTGGAAAATTAGTAAAGATAACAAAAAACATATAAAATTTAATAGCACATAAACTCTATTTAGAGTGGTTATCAAAAATCAATCACGGGGAATAACGCCATAAACGATGCTCATATTATAGCCATGGATGAGCTATTAAAATTATGATCGCATAAAATTTAACGATATGGTGACAATTATTAAACTTAGTTTCTAATTACATTGCTTTGCTGTGTTTTTCGCGTGACTTTGCACGCGGATAGTGCTGAAGTTATGATTTTTTTGTTAAGTACTAATATATTTTTGTTTAGCTTTACGTTGTATACCGCCCATAACATGATAGGCAGAGCGAACCTGATAAAATAGGGTTACTAATATTTTTTCTTAATTGAACTTTTATAGAAAACGTATAAAAATTTGAACGCAGCAGGATTTGAACCTGCGGCTCTGGAAACCGTCTAACTGCCCATCTTTCCTAAGTGTAGTACCTATAACAAGTTAAAAGAGTAAAGTAGGTACCTGCATCTCTAGATACGCCCATGATAACCCAATTTAAAGTTGAACTATTGATATATACTCATACAGAGTATAACCATTAAAAGTAATTTATAACAAATCAATACAGAAAGGTTTGTAAGTAATCTAAATGGGTGATTTTCGTTCGCTTTGGCGGGGATTTTGGGCGCCGTTACAATATTTGAGAGAACTGATTCACAAATTTATATAATTTATCTTAAAGTTGCTATTTTTATGATATTAAGGTGGATTTTTGTGTAAATAAGTGAGAAAAATAATGTGGCCGATGTGAAGCTATTCAGCCACAAGTCAAGTTGCAAATCGGAAAACATTATACAGATTAAATTCCAGCGGAATTGTATGGAGATACTTTTCTTTTGTGATTTTTATAATAAAAATTACTAAAAAAAATATTTTCATACAATATCTTTTATTTTCGCTATTCGTATGCTCAGGGCAGTATACAAGGCAACTATTAAACCATTGGTACTGCCAAGGCTTTACTAGTTCGATATAATAGTCAATTAGTGTTAATTAATGAAAATTTTAAGAATAATGTAAATAACAATAGCTTTGCTCTTTTAAAAAGTACCTAAATTGTTAAACTTACAAATCACAGCGTTACGGCTATAATACTCAATTATGTCATGTAGTTCAAATATTGATATTGATATCTATTAACATACAGTACGGTCAACTAGTCGTGACCATTCTGGAATTAAGTTTACTGAACTTTTGTGCATTATTCACTTGCGTTTGTCGAAAAAATGATCAAAAAAACCAAGAAAGTATGTAAAATGTAATCAGCGCTAACATTAGAGCGGAGAGAGTGATGGGACCAATTATAAGATTTATAGCAGACAAAAACGATGACCAATTGAAAAGAGCCAGTATTCTGGACTCCTAGAGACTACACAACTCTATACAGTTCCACCGACAATCCCTACATATAAAGCGTACAGACCGACACATTGAAACGCATTTGTGTAAATGTCTCGTTTACATAAAAAAGCAATAGCGCTAACATATACCGCAGTTACCAACTTAGAATGGCTGTTCACTCAAATTAACTGGGGCCATTATGCTTTTTAATGCCCAATGCCTAATATATTTACTTAATTTTTTATCACTAAAGGATTGTGGCCATTGTAGCTCAATGGGACAGAGTTCGATTGTAAGCGTTATGAATGGTTTGACTTCGATTACCAATATAAGAAATATTTTCTTAAATATTCCATATGGTAAGACAAAGTGTGGTGTTAAGTTCTACCGTTCAACACTGTCTAATGTCTCTTCTGTTCCCCATTGTGGAGGAGAGAGACATTGTTTGTTGAGTGCTGGAACTCAACGTCGCCCTTTGTCTGCATGTTGCACAGTCGCAAACTTGTGGCCCTGTGCCATGATTGGACTGGGTAAATTTTTCTAGATGATAATTTTGAAGAATTCTAAATTAAAATGAGTTAGGTATTAGTTTTAAAATTTTAATTTAAGTTCCTACCTACGCCACAATTCTAATACACAATTTGAAAGAACTAACTTATTTAATAAGTTGCTTTTAAATTGTGATTCATATTTAATTTATTTATTTTAATATAAATTATTGACCCGAGGGTAGTTTTTAAAATTTTATACAAACTTCATAACAAAAAGTATACAAATACAGTGTAGTATCTTAGTAACATACAGATAGCGTTATAAAATGTAATTATCGATAATAAGTAGGTACATAATAAAAATAATTTGAAGTAACAAGCGAACTTAACGTCTATTAGCTGTTGAATTATTCACCCGTATAGATGGCGCTACCAATTTATTGCCCTTTTATCTTTTCTTGGCTTTTACCTAAATTGCGTGTACAGTCTGTAAGGCTATTAGCTTAATGTGGTGGCATTGGTAATGTTTTGCTTTGCTTTATGTAAGTACTTATGGAGGAATTAGAAATAGGCTTATCCTGCATTTTTTAAGGTTCACAGTGTATCCCGCATATAGCAGGATAGCCAGACCAAAAACTCCGTTTTCCAATGCCACAGCATTGAGTTAAATGGTGGAAACCAACATCTTGATTTGTTTTATCAAAGCCGACAGATGAAGAAATTCCTTCAGAAAATTCCTTCACAAAAAATCGAACCCACAACAATCAAGTTAGAGTCAGTTAATTAGTATATGAACATTTATTAAAAATAGATTTTGTTTATATTTTATAAATTTTAACTTCTAAAAGCCTAAAGTTTTGTATAGATATATATAATAAGCGTTAAACATACAAATTTGTCCGTCTGCGGTCTCCCAGCCCTAAGCAAGCTATGTATTTCCAAGGGAAATAATCTTAGTATTCAAGGAAAGTTGATTCGGGCATTGTTTGAGCGGTGTTGCTACCTCGTCACGGACAATCATGTGAACTGGTGGCGCTGCGTGAGAATTACGAGGATAAGATTGGCTTATTGTGAAATACTTTGAAAGGCAAATAAGTTGAGAAATTCTGTGTAAAATTTTTAATACCATTGAATTGAACTTTGTCTTGGATCCGTCTGTACTATTGGCATCTAAGCTCAATTTCTGGTCGGCCTTTATTGTTTTGTTTCAGTTCAGCATAATTGAATAGAATTACGTAATCCATTGCTCAACTCTTTACCAAGTTAGTGGTTTTGCAAGACAAATGAAAATATTTCAAGCATTATCGTAGTCTTATAAGAATTTATCCTCCAGATTTATATTTTTTTTTTCTCTAAATATAAGAAAGTGAGAGTTTATGTTTATTTCGTTTTCAGTTTTTTTAATAGGTACCTTTATGCTGTAGCCCTCACATAGCAGGGTAGACGATAGGCACTCCGTCCCACACTTCTCGTCTAATTTTAAATATGTTAATGTTATTGTTGTTTTTAAATAGTCGAAATTAATCATCGCGCTTTGTCTTATTACCAGAGCATAGAAAAATAAAAGAAATTCATTCTTCCGAGTGGTAAATCGGGCACAAAATCGTCATGTTTACCGTCAGTCAGTCATACATCTCATATAACGAAAAATATCTGACCTTTTACTTTTTTCGAATGAGCAGTATGCTATTGGCCCTACTGGCCTCTACAGCGTCACCTGGCTTTGGGAGGGAGGCCAGGCTAGAAGAGCTCTGACTTTGACTTGAAAATATGTGCAATGTATAGTATATTATAATGTTAAAGGCCATGTCCGCAAAACCTAGTCGCACCGCAAACGAGCAATCAGCCAGCGATCGCCAACACGACAATACCCCCCACGGTAAATTCAATTTGCACCAATCAACGGGCGTCTTCCCGCCTCGCCCGCGCCGTCCGCCCGCGCCGTCCGCCGCCGTTTGTGACTGTTACTGTGTACTCTTTTATTTTATACATGCCTTTATTCTTTTTAAATTGTACATTTGTTATTTTATAAAGAACATTTTTGTAGGGACGTGACAATAATTTTATTTATGAGGGTAATTCGATAAGGCTGTATTTGTGGATGCTTGTGCCAAATAGTATTAGTTGTATTTTTTGTCAATGGCAACACTTACATTAGGTACCTAGTTATAATTTTGAACAATGATTAATATGGTTTATATTATTTTAGCTTCAGTCATATTTTGTCTTTATGAAAGTGGAGAAATTACCAATTAACTGGCGTCTTCTTTTGTTTGTTACTGTGTACCTACCTACATTTTATATACGTTTATTCTTTTTAAATTGTATATTTAATATTTTAATAGTTTTATTTTTTAAGAAGTTTTTTGTAATAACATTTTATTTTGAGGGTAATTTGATAAGGATGTATATTTGGGTGCTAGTGCCAAGTATTGTTATTATTTCCCAATAGCAATACTCGTATAATACGTACTTATATTTTTTTAATATTTTTTGAGCTTCACGCTGTATCACAAAGCGGGGTAGGCAAAAGAATCTGGGAACCTAGCGTTAAGAAACTTCGTTTCCATTAAGATATCTCTATTTTTATCCCATTTTCCATCATTCTGGTGGTATTGATTAATTACTGTTTATCTATATCTATACATCTAAACATATATATAAATAAAATTAAAGAGTCTGTCTGTGATATCAATATAGCTGTATTTTTTCGAGTGCATATGGTTATTTACCTAATACCAAAATACAATTAAACAATTTTAAACTTGAAATTCATCTCTGTAAACTTAAGTTTGTTAGCTTTATTTGCCGCATCATCAAAATCTACAGGGTACCTATTTCTCAATCACAATCCTGAAATTGGTACAGAACCTTCGGCGGGTGAGTCGGACTCGTGCTTGGCCGGTTTTTTCTTAAATACACTTAAACATTCATATATTTCAAGCGGGCGTAGCAGCACGGGGGCCGCTAGTTAATAATATAGATATTCCGTATGACATAATATACTCGTAGTAAGTTAGTCACCAAGAAACTAATGTAATTCCTTTTACTGACGCTAACGCTTATAATATACACATATGTACTATTAGTTATAGGTATCTACTACGACTGTAACTTTCCAGCGCCGTAACTCCCACCTCGGCGACATAGCTCGTGTCAATTTTATATGCAAATAGTTTATTCACAAGAATAACAATGTCGGATGATCGAAACGCGAAATTGCAAATAGTATCCGGCACCTCAAACAGAATACAGATTCGGGAATATCAATATTTGATATTTGATTTTGTAACGTAAACCCGCCATGACGCACCGCCGTTCCCGCGCTTTTTGACTTTGACGTTTCTTTTTATAAATGAACACTACCTAGCTATTTGTTCATAGAGGTTTTTTTTATTTACTCTGTAACTGTGCAAATTGATATAAATAAAAAATAAAAATGTATGAATAAAATACACGATATTTTTTTTTGCTTAAAATATTTCAGTAAATAAAATAAATAAAGGTAAAATATAAATGTGTAAAATCAATATGTGTTTAAGTAGTTTTAGTGCATAAAGTAAATCTATTGTTATAGTAAGCTTCCATTGTTTGGAATACAATTTTATGTGATACCATGTTTATTGTCGTACGATAATTATGTATCTTAAACGTAAATGTGGCCAAAGCGCGACATTGAGTTCTGCCACTCAACTCACATAGCGTCGTCAATTCAACGGAATGTGGGCAATGGAAGTATCTATTATGTTCCCAGATAGGATAGATAGGATCCCAGAAACTAAAAAAAACGTCAATATATACACATGGATGTCATGCATGGAAAAACAAAAAAAAAGCTAGATTAAAGCATTAAAGATTAAAAAAACGTTCAATATCACAACCTTTACTATGTATATTCTACACATCTTCAATAAATGAATTCCAAATACATTTCAACCTGATTACAATGTTAGAGCAAACATTTTTGCTAAATTGCTTCTATTTCATAATATGACGACGAAGTGAACATAACAATAGATATAATCGTGTCCGTCTGTATCTTGAGTTGAGCGTGTTGTTTAAACAAAGGGCATCAATCACGGCGTGCCACGCCCACTCCGGCGGGCTATAGGCGAGGCTGCCTTTTAAAACTTTATATTATCTGTGATAACAATGTAGATAAAAGAAAATGTAATTGCCAATCTTCGGTATACTAATGACGGTTGGCGTAAGAAACGAGAACAAGGCATAAAGTGCTCTAATTATCTTTACTAATACTATAAACCTGAAAAAGTTTGTTTTATGTAACGTGCTAAAAAAGCGCGAGTTCTAAAATTGGATAGTTCATTACTCGAGGAAGAGTATAGGTTATATTTATATATCACGTTAATCGTCTCGATGCAACCTATTGTACGTGCAGTCAGATGTAGTCTGGCAGTCTGTCTGCATACACATATTTAATTACTTCAATTGATCCCTAAGAACTTATATTTAACAAAAAAGTAATAAGGGACAGATAGGTTTTCTTGTCGCTTCACGATGAATGATTCACGCTGTTCTCTACACTACCGTACTAGTACTGTTCTATTGTACCTACAATAGCCAGAGAAAACCTAGTGTTAAGACACTCCGTTCCCCACTTGTCTCCTACATTCTTATTAAGTTTTATCCACAAGCTTATTTTTTCTTAAAATTAACCAAATATCGCAAATTGTAACTGCCGGTCTATGAATAGATCCCAACAAGTAACAAGACGCAGAGCGAGAGGGAGAGCTCTCTTTCTGAACGCGCAACGAATGCTGAGTTTTTCCTTCGTAATTTATACGCGCGAGTGATTCGGGTGACGTACGTTTTGGTGATAGTGTGGATTTTTGACACTGTTTTATTAGTTCGAGCTGTAACTATGTAATAAAACTTCTAGTTGTAAATTAGATGATAATACTATAATAATTATGGTAGTAATTGTAGCTGTAGTTTTCGAGTAATGGTCAAAATGTGTCCCATAGAGTTAAGCTGTGAAACGTTTTGAAATTCACGCGCACAGATTAAACTTTGACTACACTTGACTAAACAGAAAATTTAGTAAAATTTCCACAAAATTTTGCGCAACATAGCTTCGCTCCACCCGCCGTGCACAACATGTGGCGGATCTTAGTTTATAAAAGCAGAATAATTTCGATATATTGTTAGTAAATTTTATAATACCTATGTTTCGACGGACAGACTCTGAGTTCTGCCATTGATTTTTTTATTATTTCTATTAAATCAAAGTCTCTTAATTTGTTTAGGAGACCTACACCCCAAAATGAGGTAGTTTTCCCTCAATTCATATCCACCCTACCCGCCGGTAGCTGTAGAGCTTCCCCTAATTTATCCTGTAAGCGATCGCTCGCCGACAGATTGTGAAATGTATATTAACATTTAGCTTTATTTTCTTCACCTAAAAGGCTGAAATTTGTCATTTAGGTACCTACTTGGATTTTTCAATTTTGATATCAATTGTATAGAAAAGTAGTTTTCTGATTTTTAGCTCCGAGATATCGTTTAACGCTTTATTTACATTAAGCTAGTAGTTATAATATAATATATATAAAGAAGATATATATGACAAGATATACACACAAATAAATAGGTTATACCTACATATTCCAAATCTACTGATTTTATTTTAATTAGGTATTTCTTTTTATATATTGATTTGATATCTAGCCAATAGATGCGGATATTTTTAAATTCTTTTTTAAAAAAAAAAATTTTGCAAGACTAATATTGCAACGGTGCAATTTCTCTAACCAGATATTCAAATAAATATCAAATATTTATATACCTACGATCTTATTTCGCATATTCTAGCTCACGTATTTTATTTAAGTATCTATGATTAGTAATAATATAATTAAGTGGCCAGGAGTTGGTAGAGAATGTCAATATCACGCCGTTTATTGAAACCGAAAGATTTGGGTCGGAAGATTTTAGGATCTCCCCTAAAGGGAATTGAACCCACATCAATCGCAATTACTAAGACGCCGCTCCACTGCCTGCGTGGTCAGTGACTTTCAGTAGTTTATTTTCGGTCCTTTATTACAATTTTCGTTGATATTTATATTTATTATAAACTCTACCTCACTGATAACTCGTCGCTGATGTATGTAATCTAAAATTGGTTAAGTAGTTTGTGAGCTTAGCAATTACAAATAAACACAGAAGAGGCAAGTATTTTTTTTAAGCCTCCAGAGCGGAAATTAAAATATTAAATACTTATTTCATTTCCTCGAGTGGAAATTGAGCCCACAACCTGTCATGATTACAGTCGCACGCTTATGCTCCTACGCTACGACTGGCTTCAATCACTACCTATTGTGAATTTTTATTTTAATAATACAGCTACCTACTCGTTTCTGTATCTGGAGTCACATTTAAAAAAATAATCTCCTCCATTTAAGTTTAGGTCCAACTGCTAAAAGGTTTAAGTAAAAGAAAAATACATATTTAAACATATTTACTATATTTATAATATTTTCTTTACATACACTGTATAATACACTTTTTATGTTTTATACAATACAAATTCTTACAAATGAATAGGTAGGTACTAATATAATTAAGTACATTAATTTTATTTACATAATGTTTGCACAACAATAGTAATTTCATAGCCACAATGTTTCAACTTAAAAAAAATACATTTAGTGCTGCCAGAGTGTCGTTTTCACAATGCAACGTTGTTTAAATAATTCAGTAATCAATATATTAAAAATAAATTAATAATCTATTATGATTATTTAAATTTTTTAGATTATTAGATTTTTATTTTTGTTTATTATATTACATAGAATAATTAAATTTTCAATGTGTGCAATATAAAGTTATCCATAGCTATAGACGATTTTACGACGACCATTTTTCTGCCATCTCAAAACTGATAAACATACATATTTGATAGGCGTAGTTCGTCGGCTTAGTATACTATGTCATTAATCACGATGCGTAAATAGGCAGACTTAGGTACTTTTAATGTAGTTTCATTCTTAAACAAATAAAATGACAGCTAAATAAATAATAATAATACTGAAAAAAGATGCCATTAAAACATACCTACATATAATTTATTAATACATAGATACCGTAACGTAACTAATATTATACAATCCTTAAATATATAACTGTCGTATAATTACTTATTACTTATCGCTTAAATCTTATATATTTAATTTCTAATTTTATATTATTTTTTAATATTTATTTGGCCTGTATCAGTTCAAAATAACTTATTAATTAGGTACAGCAATATAGAGTAGACAAGATTTTGACAGACAGACAGCAAATAGAAGATGGCGGTCAAAATGGTTATTACATTTTGGTTAAATTAATAAAATTTCACGCGTTTTATGAGGTAGATAAAAACAACTGCTTATTTGTAACTTTAATCTCACCCATACTAATCCATAATTATTTTCACAAGTCATATATAAATTTTATTTTATTAAAGTAAATTTCGTTTTATTTCAATGATTTATAGAATTATCTTAGGGCAACAAATTATGGCATCTTTTTTTATAAACATTTCTTGAAAATGTCTTTCTCTTTATTATAACACTTTTGTACAATTCTTGTAATTCTTTATGTTGCCTACTCTATACAGTACACTTGTTTAGCCCCGTATTTACCGATAAACCGCTCTTAACTTTGAGATCGATTTTGAGATGCCGATACATAAATTATAATCTATCAATGAAAACGACCTCCCAAGATCGATTTCAGGTTTGAGTGTGATTTATAAATAGGCCTTAGTATATAACTTTATTACTAGTGCAACAACATTTTCAGTTTTCAAAAATTAAAGCTACGTAATTTTATTTTACATCGTGAATAAGAATCTGACAGTTTCCAAATATTTCCAGGTGTAGTTTTTATATTAAAGTTATCTTTGATTCTGTGGAAGTCATTAAAAGATGTCTAGTGGTTCTCTGATCTTTATTTTTAGAGATATATTAAATTATATAAATCAATTAATTCTGCGTGGCTGATGGAGACATTTTAATATGATCTTTAGCATATAATAGGAAGATTCATTTTAAATTAATGAATAAAATAATGAAAACAATTAAATATTAACTATAATTTAACGTTTCTCAATAGTATTATTCTCATAGCGTACCCAGTTTTACTATTTATTTAATACAATAATTATATTTTACAACGACATAGGTGGTTTTAATTGTTAAGGACAAAAAATGCCTTAAATTAACTGTTAATTATTTACGACTAGATAAAAAAAACAGCGTATACCCCTCACTATCAGTATATCAGTATCTTTCAACTAAAAATTGCATAAATAAACAAAAAAATAATTAATCTCATACTACATACGGCCTAAACATATCGATGCCAGGTCTGCCATCTTGATTCATAACGGCCAACCCGCGCCTGTTGTTTTCCAAATTCGAATTAAAGTTAGCGGCGGCCATGGCTCTCTCTCGCTCTAGCGCGATAATTCTGTCCCTGTCCAGCATGGGGGCCGGCTTGACAGCTGTCAAATCGGCCGCCATTGTAGGTTGTTTATCGTGGTCGGACGGTTCTTTGGTCTTTTTCTCATCGCTTGTGTGTGTCTCCTTACTTTTTGTGTCTTGTTGCGCCTTTTTGGAGCGCTTCCATTTCATTCTTCTGTTTTGGAACCATATTTTTACCTTTAACAATGATAAGATAATCAATATAGATGGACGTAAAAATTATAGTTAAAATTATTGTTGATGAGTGAATAATCAATACAATTGAGGAGTTTTCTCCTAAAAGAGAATTTTCGTAAAACTTATTGTCATTAAATTATAAATAATTTATATAGAACTTTTTCTAATACACGTTTCTAATTGTCAAATTTTCTTAAATTCTCTTAAGTAGTTGTAATAATAGATTTGCTTTTAAAATAAAGCATGGTTTAGTACCATAATTAATAATAATACAAACAAACACAAAGTAATTATCAAAATTAACTCAACACTAACCACTCTACTTAACTAATCTACCAAAATTGACTGCACACAATGACAATAAACTAAACAGCCAAACTCATGAAAACTTTTTTCATTTCGTTCCTTAGCTTATGATTTATAACATAAGATTAAAACGACCCGCACAAAAGCCCCGCGCCATAACATTTATTGCGTATCACCGTGCACCGCCCCCGTAATCTTGTAAAGCGTGTAAGCTCAAATCCGGGCATCGTTCAACTTGACAGCCACTTGCGAATGTCAAAATAGGGTTGTTTTTAGTGTCGGGGGACGTAAAAATGAGAATTTGGGTTATTTTAAGTGCGGTGTACGTAGTTTATTAGGATTTACGGGTTATGTGTGGTTTTACGTGTAGTATAGTTTGTTTAGGAAATTTTGGTATAATGTTTTTTATTGCTCTATATGTAAGTATCTTATTAATATTTGTTATTATATAGTATATTTAAAATCAAATACATGGATTTCTTTTGCGTCATACAGCTTAAAATATGGATTTATTTATATATATACCTGGATGATATCTTCCTTTCACATTGACAGGTACCTAATATGTTCTCCTATTTCCCCTATTACTACCTACCTATATGATATAGTTTTTTTTATTACCTGTGTCTCAGTAAGCATCAAACTGGTAGCTACTTCGAATCTCTTCGGTCTCGACAGATACTTGTTCATCCGAAACTGCTTTTCGAGCTCGAGGAGTTGCTGCGACGTGAACGCGGTGCGAGGTCGTCTGGTCTTCCCGAGAAGGGCGTGTGGGGCGCCTGAGGGCAAAAGGTTAAGTTTTAATTTTGCTGAAAATACAGCCAGTTTTTCTGTTCTTTTCAATTTCTCTATTCTTTTTTTCAGATGTGATGAATTAATAAGTATTAATCGTAGTAGGTACTTAGTAGGTAATTAATATATAGATACTGGAGGAAGGTCACGTAAAAAGCATGAAGAACCCCGGAGGGCATGTATGAAGAGGTTGATGACAGTGGACGAGGCGAAAAAGGTATGTAGAGACCGTAGCGTTTGGCGCTCCGTTCTCTTTGACTACCCCGCTAGGGATAAAGCGTGAAGTTAAGTTAAGTTTATTCATTATTTACAGAATATTGTTTTATTTTTTTGTGCATTATGTTTGAGATGTGAAAATTTTAATGAACCTATACACTTCCCCGAGGCCGTTATTAAAAAAATTATCTAAATAGTCCCTTTATTAATAAATTAAACAAAATATTGCCTATATTATATTAAACACTTATACAGATAATAACAATAATCAACAGATAAAGCAATTTAGTCAGAATTCCATCAAAGCACAGATAACAGATAAGTTATTTTAATTACGCCGATTGCTGTGTTGTTTTCGATTATCTCGCTAATTGTTTCAATAATTGCCTAACTTTATCTCTTATAGATATATTAAGTACTTATATCGAATAAGTAATCAGACGATTTGGCTTTGCCTATATGTGGTAGGTATTATATTCTATGGACTAGGTATGTCTGTGAATGCAGTTCAGCTCGTTTTTTCTTAAATTTTGAATGAATCAGATATTTATTATTAAGTTATTCGCGACTTAATTTTTTTAATATAATTTTTATGGAGCTAAACTTAGTACATATCGCTATTAAATATATAATGTCTGGTAAATGAGCGGAGAATAGAAGAATAGTGTGAAGTGTGTGAGAGAAGATAAAAACGAAAACAATTTTTTCCCCCATAAAACGAAAACACTTAAAATTATAAAGATATTCTTAAAAAACATCCAAAGTAGCTTCGCCCGCTTAAATTACGGCCAAATTATACAAAATCTTTACATAAATTATAGACTGTGGGTTATTCTGTAGTAGGTATATTACTACGAAGTTTGATCTAAATTCGTTATGCAGTTTCAGCGTAAAAGTGGAACAAACATACATTCTTACAAACATTTATAATATTAATTGACACACACTTTAATTAATGTTTGAATAGGTAATGCTTTAAGTATTTTAATTCGTAATTATGACAGTGATAATGATTAATTGGTTTCTTTCATATCGATAAATTATTATGTTTTCGTTGATTTACATCCCTAAGTATTTTACTAAGTAACTTTAATTACCAAGTTACCGCTTATATCCATACAATATAGGTAGAGGGGAGCGTGCCCACCCCAGAATTGTCTGGTAGGTACCCCAGGAAATTTCGCCTTAAAAAATGTAAGAAACAACATTTATACGAACATATCTGGACAAAGATAAAGTCCTCTTCCAGAAAATATCTCTAGATATGCTCATGCGAATGACCTCAGGATTCGACGAAAAAGAGTGAATGGAAGTATTATAATAAGAATGGAGTGACTAGTACTAGGTTCCGAGGTATACAGCGTGAAGCTGAAAAAATACTAAGTAGGTTACTACAAGCGCTGTTACATATTTTATGAGCTCAGCAAGTAAATACTGAAAATGACTATTTGGCACATTGTCAAACGCGTTCATTTTAAACTTTGTGAGGTTTGTAGTTTTTGTCTCATAAGTCCTTCGGTTAAGTTGTTAAAGTATAGAAAGAACAGCTACAATTATGTTTTTCTTTATTGATAATAAATAAATTTGTTCTAATAATCATTCTATTAATCTATATAGAGCTAATTAGTAATTATTGTCTTCTTTGTTAGTGTGGATTTCAAGACGTAAATTGAAAAAAAATACCTTTCCTGTAGAAACAAATCTGTTCTCTTAGGATTAGCCCCCTACTCTCTTTAAACTGCCTAAATGTAATATTTCAACACATTCCAAGTCCAGTAATAGTTCAGTCGTTCAGTAACAGAAAAGTTTTATATAGGTATTTTAAAATACTCAATTTAAAAAGTTATTAGATACCTAAAGCCAAAACCGAATTATAAAACCAAGTTAGTTAAATATATCACATTTTATATGTACATATGTCATATCTAAAAATCAAATAAAAATATTCAACTAATTCGTGTTAATCCCATAAAAATGATAATCATCAATTAGTGACGGCGCTGGGGCGACATTTGGCGGTGTTTGCGCAGATAACGAACAAATAAACACAGCTGTCAACTTGACAGTTACGTCACAAGGCGCTCTCTTGTTTAGCGCGTGAATGGGGGAATTAGGTGAAAATTATTAATATTTCTACATAATTTTGTTGGGTAATAATTAAATAATATACCTATATAGGTAGGTATTTAGTATAAATAAATTGAGTATTAAGCAGAATGTGATTTTCTAGTGCTCAAAAATATATGTCTGTTGTTTTTATTTTTATGTTAATTACATTTTTTGACTTAAGAACAAAAACAACCTTAAACTTAAAATTAATTCTCAATAACAAAAAAGACGCATCACAAGTCATTGCTCTAAAAAACGATGCGGTTGTATTGAAAAGAGAAAGAAAAAAGAGAACACAACCATTTTAAAGATATTTAAAAGTAAATTAAACATGGCGTTTAAAATAAACACAAAAATCGTGCTTAAGGGTCGAAATGACTATTTGTAATGTCTCTTGTACGTGACTCTACCTTCGATAACGTGCGTTGTAATGGTGAGTGTATTGTAAATAGGTTATTATATTAACATTTAACTTATAATAGTGTAGGTTTAAATAAATTATAGGGTTTCTCATTTAAGTGTAAGTATATTTTCCTTATTGTTGTTGTGAAAATACCTATCTAGTAAAATTATAAAATTAAAAAGTTAATCTCTTTGAACGCATTCATCTCATATACTACCGGTACGAATTAAAAAATGCTTGTGTGTTACTAGGTATACCCACCTATTCATCGAGGGAGGTTAAAGACAGTCACATATACGAGTACGTAATGCTAACTACAATAACAGTTTCTTAGTACAATAGAGTAGGTATATAATAACATTAGGTGCGACTCGGAGCGTCGCGTTGGGTGAAAATCAAATCATGTTGATTGGGCGTTTCGCTCGACGGCGTGGCTTAACGCTATTGTGAGTTAACCTTTGCTACCTATCTATATTCTATAATATAGATATACTCGGAGATTTGAAGACTGTCGTGTCAATATAGTGTTCCAAGGTTCCAAGGATCCCTCTGCCTACCCTGCTATTTGTGAGCCATAAAAAATAGCCAGGTCATGTTATATAAAGAGGAATAAGATATAAACATTTTTTTTAAATAGAAAATTAGAACCTACATTCATTGTACCTATCAATCGTAAATCTAATTTATAGCTCATCGCAGGAGGATTTTTCTTTAAAAATGTAGTTTATTAAAAAAAAATGCACTAAATGAGGGAAATAAGAATTAGTGGAACGGGTAGTTACTACTGCCTATGTTGCTATTATGTGGGATATCGATAAATCTAAAAAAAACAGCAATTTATAACGTGGTGAATGGAAGGGTCTCAATAGGCACGAAGGGTCTTAACACGAGGTTCCCTGGTTTCCCTTGTCTTCCCGATCTGCTATGTGCGGGATACACCGTGAAGCTAAAAAACTACATAACTATTCTCTGTAATCGGTTAACTAATTTAACAAGCAAAGTACCGGCAGTGTAAATAAGGGGGGAGCGGAACGCCTCCTTCAAACGGATCTCACACCGATACTGCAGATATTGATGATAATCATATTTTAAACAATTATGTAATCTATTTCCTTTAGATAAAACTTCTTTTTCTTTACGGTTATAATTTTGTTTTTTAATGTTACGAAATTCTTAGAAATCTTAGAATAAATACAGTTTTTTCTGGTTTCTCATAAGCATTAAGTCCAAACTAATATAGTAAAGCTTAAGAGTTCTATAAACTACTGGATCACTTTTAAAATAATCATTTCGTATTGGACAGCACATTTATCGAGGTAGGCTTGCCAAACTAAAGCAATAATAATAGCATCCACTGCACCTGGGGTCAATCACAATTTTGACGGAAAACTGAAAAATGGGTAACGGAAGGGTCTCAATAAAAATGGAGAGTCCTAACACTAGACTCCCAGGTTCCATTTGCCTGCCCTGCTGCGTGAAAGACATAGCGTGAAGTTAAAAAGAAAAAATAAACATGAATGGCACTTAAATTAAAAACTTTAAATACAACAATAATTTTATAGTGACTTAATTTGTGCCTATCAATTATGCCATTACGACCCTCCAGGTTCCTAACGAGATCAACACATTTACAAACAAATAAATTAGCGTATAATAAATACATATAAATGTGCCGTTTCTCCCCCTTTATAATAAAACTAAGACGAAAAAGATCAAACTTTGTATACATTGTAATAGAGTTTAAAGTCATTTATATAGAGGGAATGAACAGACGGACGAATTTAATACAATTATAGAAAATAGTTTTTATATATATAGTTATAGACGTGACATACAGACAGCTTGTACCAATTTTATTGTTGTAAGGGATGGCTTAAGTAATTTTACGCGAGAGTAGATTAATTTGGGGGTTGAATATAGGTAGATTGAAATTGGTATGGTTTTTTTTTTAAGTTTTCTTTACTTTGCAGTATTTATTAACGGTGTATTTAGACTGTGCTCTGGGTGCCTTGTTTTAATCTATTAAAATAATAATATCATAAAATTAATTAATATTATAAAGTTGTAATTTTGTTTGGTTGACCGTACTAATCTCAGGAACTACAGAAAAAAACAGCTTCATGCTGTATCCCGCACACAGTAGGGTAGGCAGAGGGAACCTAGTGTTAGGGCACTCCGTTTCCCACTTTCCGCCGTATTCGGGAGGCATTACGCGTTGAGTGGCTGAACTCCGCGCCGCTCTTTGCCCGACACCAGAGAAAAGAAATAATAATAAGAAAATATTTCCTCGAATGGGAATCAAACTCATAACCTGTCGCAAGCTTGTGCCCCCTGTGCGTGTGCGCCACGGCTGGCCTCACAGTAATTAATTCATACAAATTGAGTGGAATTCCCCGATTTCTCTAATTAATACAATCAATAACTATATATGGACATCAGCTTGGACCAGTACCGGTGGCGAAGTATATTTTACTCGCTGTTTATTAATACATAAGTACTTGACTGCAAGCAGACCCTTATTGGACAACACGCCTCTTTTGTTTTATAGTGATTTGCGTTGATTGTATCGATGTTTTCTTTTTGATTTTTTGTTGTACGGGATAGATAAATAAATAGAGTAAACATTTTTTTTTGTTGAACTTAAAATAATGATATATGAAATTATAGTTCGATAGTGATAGCTTTGAATGAATCATTAAGATAAAACTTAGTGTACGCTTACGTAAATGAGCGCTGTTCGCGTCCATTTAGTGACATTTAGAGTTATATCTTTTTTGAAGAGTGGAAAATAAGGAATATTATGTGTCTGAGTCATATTTGATCTAATCAGAACTTGTACTACAAACAGATATGCTTAGTAGCTTTTTAACATAAGAAATAATGTGATGACACACAAGTATCGACACAGCACCTCCCTATCTAATTTGTCAAGGGCTTTGTTTGCGCGAATAAATTGCTGCCCGATAATTGGCTTAGGGAGGCCTCCCTGTGTCGGCGGAATTTTTGTTCAATTCAATTACTGTTTACCGCGTGCCCTTTGAGATTAAACGGCGTTTAGTTACTTCTACAGTTTGTGTTGTAATATACCTTTTAGCGTATAAACGTACTTTTTGATAGTTCTCTGTGGGTTCTTTAGAATAACACGTTATTAGGTATTGTTACAAAAGAATAAAATTTATTATTATGTTATTATTGATGATAACACGACAAACATATGAATAAAATATTCTCAAATATTTGATAGGCAAGAAATATTCTCAAAATGATAAGTAAATTGCGCTGACAATATTACAATTCTGTAAAACAACGACTTGGATTACAGATAAACTATAAAGAACCGAAAATTACCCTCTCGCTGACTAAATTATTTAAAGCTAATTCTGTTCATAACAGTAAGAATATTCTGCATTTATGTTGAACAGAGTTTTGACACCAGAACGAAGAAATGGAAATATAAATTTAAATATTTCTTTTCCTCGAGTAGGGAACCAACCCACAACCGTCGTGTTACATTCGCACCCTTGTGCCCTTGCGCCACGATGGCCTTGTTTTAAAACAAATATGATTGAGTTTTCTGCAGGAATATATAATAAGGATATGAAAATAATAATAATAATAATAATAATAATAATAAAGCCTTTTATTTTCCTATAAACATAAAATTCTACACATTTCACAAAAATAAACATCTTACAAAAATAAATAAAGTTTACAGTAAAATTTACTACATACATATTAAATTAGAAATACAATTTTCACATGTTATTATTATTTATTTATTTATTTATTAGTTTCTTTTTTCTTTTCCTTTATATATATACATGTATTTCTTTTTTTTTTTTTTAATATATATTTGTTTTTTTTTTTTATTTATTTATTTTTTTTTATTTTTATTTATTTTAATTATATATAAGCTTAAATTATAGGAACCTCTTGGTGAGTATAGGCCTCCTCCATTTTTCTCCATGTTTTCCTATCCTGTGCTAGTCTTATCCAGTTTTTCCCTGCAATGGACACTATGTCATCTGCCCATCGTTTTTGTGGCCTGCCCACTTTTCTTTTTCCTTGTGGGCCGATCCATTTAGTGGTTTTGAGAGTCCATCTCTGGTCAGTGGATCTCGCGACATGGCCAGCCCAGCCCCATTTTAGTTTTAGTGTTTTGTACAGTGCATCGGTCACTTTTGTCTTTTTTCTTATTTCTTCGCTTTTGACCTTTTGGATTTTTCTTAGGTGTAACATGCTTCTTTCCATTGCTCGCTGGCAGGTTTTTATCTTATTCTTTATTGTGTTTGTTACTGTCCACGTTTGGGAGCCATAGGTCAAGCAGGGGAGAATACAAGTGTCCATGATGATTTTTTTCATATTTAATTCATAGTTGCCTTTTAGTATTTCCTTATGAGCCCAGTACTTGTTCCAGGTGCACGTGATTCTTCTGTTGACCTCGTCTTCGTTATTTGTTTTAAGAAATGACACTTGCTTTCCTAAGTATAAATACCGCTCTACGTACTCCAGTTCGACCCCTTCTAGCGATATTTTACTTTTTGATCCATTAGCCATTATTTTTGTTTTGCTGAGGTTCATACTCAATCCCACTAGTTTGCTCTCTTTGTTTAGTTGTGATATCATATTTTCTAGTTTCCTGGGAGTCTCAGCGAAGATTGCGATGTCGTCAGCAAATCTCAAATGGGTGAGGCGTTCGTTAATGATAGGGATGCCGTCAGATGCCCAGTTCAGTTTAGAAAAAACGTCCTGCAGAACAGCTATGAACAGTTTTGGAGATAATGGGTCGCCCTGCCTTACACCTCGAGCTATTCTGATCTTCTCGCCTCGAGTTTCTAGTTTTACTCTGCTCACGCTATTCAGGTAGATGTTTTTTATAGTTTTTATTATTCTTAGGTCTATATTACAGTTGTGTAAAGCTTGCCAGATAGAGCTATGATAGAGACTGTCAAAGGCTTTTGTATAATCGATGAAACCTATATACAAATTCTTGTTAAATTCTAAGTGTTTCTCCATTATTTGTTCCAGCGTATGGATATGATCTAAAGTCGAGAATCCAGGGCGGAATCCTGCTTGTTCTACCGGTTGCTTTCTGTCAATTATTGAGCTAATTTTGCTTAGAATTGTAGATGTAAATAACTTGTACACACTTGGTAGTAGGCTAATCGGGCGGTAGTTAGTGATTTCCAGAGGGTCCCCTTTTTTGTATATTAGTATTATGTCTGAATTCAGCCATTGCTCCGGTATCATGCCTGTTTTTAGTACCAAGTTAAATATGCAAGTGAGCGGTCCGGTGAGGAATTTGGCTCCTTCAATTAATACATCATTCTTTAAGCCATCGGGTCCTGGGCTCTTCTCTCGTTTCAACTTTTTAATGTTATCTAAGACATCTTGTTCCGTTATAATAGTCGTTTCTTCGATGTTGGTTTGTAAGCTATTTGAGTGTAA
>JAEBDU010010074.1:0-11987 GCA_016802625.1 Heliconius numata | reverse complement strand
CCGTCATTACGTGGACGGTGCACGGTGGACCACTCGGCAGCGGGCAAAGCGCTATTTCGCGCTTGTCGTTTACATTTTCTATTATTTTCACGTTTTAAAAGTTTATTTTGGTAAAAAAATATTTATTATCTTTTTACTTTTATAAAAAGACTAGCGGCCCGCCCGCGGCTTCGCCTGCGTGGACTACGTTATTATTAATTTCTGTCTCCATAAGTACCTACGTCCTATAAGTGACGTCCATGCAAAATTTGAGACTCCTAGCATTTGTAGTAACGAAGTTTCATACAAACTTTCAACCACAAAAACAACCCCTTAGGAGTCGAATATTACAAATTCCCGTCTTAGCGAGCACCTACGTCCTATAAGTAACTCCTATGCAAAATTTCAGATTCCTAGCACATGTAGTTTCTGAGATTTCGTGATGAGTGAGTAACCTTTCGATTTTATATATATAGATTAAGTGTTTATTTAATAGAACTTATTATAAATAGGCGTGCTTTAAAGGCTAGGCGTGAAGTGGCACAAGGGTGTGACAGTAAACGCGACAGGTTGTGGGTTCGATTTCCAACTCGAGGAAATCAAATATTTAATATTTTCATTTCACGTTGTATCCCGCGCACAGCAGGGTGAACAGAGACAATATATTAGTATGAATATGGCAAAGGCAAGGGTAAAACCTGTGCTTACATAAATATATGTTAGCGACTTTATACTAACATCCTTTGCACTAGACAAGGAAGTGCCGTTACGAGCAAACTGGTAACAAAGTGTTAATGCAAAACATTTAACTATAACGATATATACCTAACGTGGCGATAGGTGTGGGTTCTATCCCCAATTGAGGGAATGAATTGTTATTTAGCAATAATTTCTTCGCTCTAGCATCAAGGCAAAACACCCACGTAGAGTTCTGCAATTTAACACGCAATGCCTCGAAATATTAACGGAAAGTGGGGAACAGACTGTCTTAACACTAGGTTGAGTGAAGCTAATAACATAATACCGACATATTTAATACACTTCACTTAAAATAGTATTAGGCTGGCCATTATCATTAGTTTTAAGTGATATTTTGTACCACTATCATAATCTAAATACTACTTGTCGAAACAAGCTAAGCCACTTTACTGGTAAAGATAATCAAATTTAATGTATCTCATATGATTTACTTTCGTCTCAATCGAGAGTGGCAAATTTAGTGCGAACGAACAAAGGCAACGACAAGAACAAGTTTGATTAATACTCGTGGAGAACTCGCTAAAGGCTTTGATATCAAAGAGACAAGACAGTTCTCGTGACCGTGGCAGGGCAGTGTCAAATGTCTCGCTTTAAGTTGTGTTCTAATGCCGGTATATGGATTTTTCCCACACTATAAATAATCTCTAATAATGAATAAACATGTAGTTCAAGCGGGCGAAGCCGCTGGAAGGCCTCTAGTTATTGAATATATTAACATATAAATTCGGTGTTGAGGCAAAGCGCAGCGTTGAGTTCCGGCACTCAACACGCAATGCCTTCGGAATTTGGTGGAAAGTGAGGACGAAACGAACGAAAGAACGGATCGGCAGAAGCAGGTCCTGGAAGAAACTGGGGACCTGTGTCGTGTCGTGTTACCTACACTGCAAAATAAAATAAATGATTGCCTAATTCTGTATTTTACTCATGTACTTGTACTCGTACTTAACATTCGGGTTTTCAAATTGTATTTTCCAAGTTCCAGTACGCATTATGATATTGAAAATGTTGAAAACAAAATAGTTGAGTTTTCCCGCTTACTTACTTACTCTACGAATTGATTCTATAAAAATACGATTGAGATTTCTAAAGGGGAAAACATCACGCTGTATTCCGAATATAGCAGGGTAGGCAAAGGGAAATTCGGAACCTTGTATTTTTTTTTATTTCAGCACTACAGACATTTGGTCCGTATCCTTATTTAGTTTATTATTATATCTAATTTCCTTATCGTATATATTAATTACAATATAGTTTTTATACATATAATTAATACCTGTTTTAAGAAAATATTATTTATAACTAACATTATTTTATAAAAAATCATTTAGATCTAAGGTATTAAGGCACCCCTGGTTTTAACCGAATTTTGAAGACATTAAGTTTTCAGTTGCGGAGTGGGAATTGACCATAACCTGTCTCGTTTACAATATCACACTAGTGCGCTAAAGGAAGAGAAAAATAAATTCATAATAATATTGATATAAAATATATCTACTTACTTAGGTAATAATAACTATGTGGTATATTATTGTGTAATATATGCAGTGAATATTTTAAAGCAATACAACAGGTAATTTTAGCTTGCAACAAGCCTTGTATAGCTAAATAGATTGGGATGATTAAAATTGACTCTTGGCTTTTGAATATATACAAAATATTTGTTAATGATCACGAAAACCTCCGTCTTAAACCAAACTAGTATTCACATAGATGCATTACCGGTACAAGGTGTGACTGTAACGCGACGGTTGTAGGTTCGATCCCCACTCGAGGAAGTGAAATATTTATTTACGTTTATATATCCATTTTCTTCGATCTGGTGTCGAAGCAAAATCGCGGCGTTGAGTTCTACCACTCACCACGTAATGCTTCAGAATTTGGCAGAAAGTGGGGAACGGGGTGTCTTAACCCCTCTGCCTACTCTGCTGTGTGCGGGATACAGCGTGAAGCTGATTGTTATTTATTAATATTATCCTTTCATAATATTATTCTTCAGGTATAAGTACTTAAGCTTAAGAATAAATAAATTCCTTCAACTACCTTCACATTTGTTAAAATACTAAATTCGGTACACAAAATACGTTTTTTACGTTACCATATCAAACTTTTTCATATGAACTGCAATATTTAAAGATTCTCGACATCTTCCAATACCCACCCACTTTGCAATTACCACATCAATTGCAGTTCACCAATATACGTAGTAGACAAGGAGTTTGTTTGATTGGAGCCGTGGGAGCGACCTGAAGGACGGTGGTTGGAATTAATTAACGTCTCGCAAGTAGGCCGTTCTAATCCACGTCCGTTCCGTTGCTTGTTTGTTGTAAACAGCTGTTCATTCATGCGGTTCTGATACTGATCTCTTTATTATAATATATGTGTTACAAGTTTCTTAATATACTTATGTATCGTATATGTCAGCTTCACGCTGTGGCTTCTACCATGTGACAGGTAAGACAGAGGCAGAGAGTAGTGTTAAGACATTCCTACATATATATCCTACCTATTAGGGTACTATTTACTCGATTCATATGTAAATATGTTTTGACGAGGCGGTAGTAATAAGTAATTTCCGAGCACCGGCCGTCGTAGTGCAGTGGCACAAGCATGAGTTGCGAGTTCTCTTCCCACTCGGGGAAATGGATAACTATTTATTAATATTTTCATTTCTTCGCTCTGGTAACAAGGCAAAGAGCAGCGTTGAGTTCAGTCATTTAACATGCAATGCCTCGAAAATTCGAAGAAGGGAACGAACTGTTTTAACATTAGATCCTCTCTACCTAACCTGTTATATAGGGGATAATCTTGAAATTGAAAAAAAAAGAAAAAAAATTCGATGCAAAATTATTTAAATTAGTTACTTGCAATACTCATCGATTTTTTAAATTGGTTTAACAAATTCACTGCTTAAATATTAAGATTTAACATAAAATTACTCTATATTTAAAATCTATCTTTTCATCGATTTCGTAATATCCATATGATAAATAAAAGGCTTAAACATTGCCTTATGCAATTAACAATATCATGAGATAATTAATGATCGACCTTCAGCAGCAGCTAATACCTACATTAGCATGTAAAATGGGAATTCCCCTCTGGAATGGGAGTCACTGGAATAATTCATATACAGGATAAATGTTATAGTATAAGATATTTTATAAAAAAGTTAGTAACATAGCCTAAAGCTAATATATGTAAAAACAAAAAGTTATATGGATTAAAAATTGAGGCCAGTCGTGGCGCAGGAGCTGGAGGAAGACTGGTTGTGGGCTCCCCCCACTCGTGCTGACATGGTATCGAACCAAAGCGCGGCGTTGAGTTTCTCTACGGGAACGGAGTGTCTTAACACTAACTACCTTGCTATGTGCGGGATATAGCGTGAAGCAGATAACAAGTCTGAAGTAAAGTTTATTATTACAATTATTATAATAAAACTGCCATCAATCTATCTAAAATCACACCTTATAACGAACAAGTACATAAATCTAGTAGTTAGTTTACAACTCCCGCAACGTGTTACCAAGTACCAACTCTAAACAATCACGATTTATGTGCCTCTTGAATTTATAAACTACTGTTCACACTTTATAAAGACCAGCTAATTGGCAGCCATTTCTGTTCAATTTAACTTAATTTTGAATTTGATTAAACGCAGAGAGAACCTAGTGTTAAAACACTCCGTTCCTTATCTCACGCCAAATTTTAGAGGCATTGCTGGTTTAGTGGCGGAAAACGTCGCGTTTGTCTTGACACTAGGGTGAAAAACATAAATTTTAAATAAAAATTTTATTTTTTCGAGTGGGAATCGAACTCATAACCATCGCGTTACAGTCACATTCTTGTGAACCTGCGCCATGACAGCATCAATTGTTTTTTATGTATTCATATTTTTATATAGTTGGTACCTACTTGTAAGTTCTTGCTTGTTAAATATAATTTATTATCTTTATTTTATAAAAATGTGTAATTTAAAAATGTTAAGTGTTAGTTTAATGGGCATATGTAATAAGTAGAATATTTTTACAATAATATTTATATTTTTACTAAAAATTTATTAAATAATTTTTAATTATTAGGTATATTATTATAATTCAGATATCATATTCATAATCAAAAACTAAAAAGTACAACAAAAAATATAATTAATAATGATATCATACGCAGCTTATATAAATACGCTATATATTTTATTTTTGGGTACAATAATGAATAAATATATTATTACTATATGAAATCGTTTTATATGCATTTTACTAAATTAAAGTTGCATTGGCAAAACGTGGCGTTGATTACCCCCACTTAACACGCAATACCTCCGGAATTCGGCGAAAATTGGCGATCGGAGTGTCTTACCACTAAACTCCCTCTACCCTGCTACATTCAGGATCCAGCTTAAAACCGAAAAGAAGTTATTTTTCCTTACAAAAGTACTAAATAACGATTGAGGTTAGCGGGTAGGTATTTTAACAATACGGTATGCTCTAGATGTGGCCGATATTCAATTGGACATATTAATTGATAGTTTGAAACGTTGAACAACGCTCGCGGCCCACTACCTACAATACAACTGACAATTTGTGTTGTATTAATTGCAAACCTGAATTCAAAATGTCTTGATTCAAATACTCTAGTTTATTTCGTAAATTATTTTATATATAGTTGATTTATGGCCCGAAACAGGTAAATAATATCATTTGTTTTATAGTAAGTATATTGGAGCTAGATGGGGTGACGATAGGCAACGGCTGGATGCGAAGAGCTGAAGATCGAGCTCAGTAACGTGCCATTGGAGAGGCCTATGTCCAGCAGTGGAGGACAGGCTGATGATGATGATGAAGTATATTGATTTAAAGTATTATTGTATATTTAATGTGGTATGTAAAAAACCTAATAGCTACTAAGGTCTCATCATTTTTATTGATTGTTTAGATTAGTGGCCGTGGCCCCTCTCAATAAAAAACGTATTTTATAGCAATATTGTCGGTGCAATTCTTTATATTGAAATAATAATTATGTTTTATTTGTCAACCGATTATAATAAAACAAACACTCAATTGTTATGGGAAGTTCATCAGATTCTAATAGTGAAATCTGCATTTAAATTTAAGCCGTTTCAGAGATTACCGTGAACAAACGCACAGACAAACAGTCAAACAGTGATTGTTGTGAGTGAGTAAAAGAATGAAATTTTGAGAAATTTATTACTTTTTTTAAATTGTATTCAAATAATCCTAGAAGTCTCATAAGATATGAATTAAATAAATAATTCTAATGGCAGAGGATGTAGTAGACAGCTTCGAGCGGAAATCCTGCATCAGATAGTTGCAACCTGCACGTGCATAATTGTTGGCGTGGAAACCTGGCTGCAGTAAGCATAAGTACGTTTTATAACTAAATGACATTTAGTACTTTAGAGAGGACTTTCAATATAATTAGTCGCCATTCGTGTTTTATTACAATTTTAAAAATAATATTTCTAGTTTTAAGTATAAACATAGTTCTAACATCTATAGTATCTAGTAATATACGAAAAAATATAAAAATATCTACAGTCTAATGACCCAGGTACATCAACAAAATCTTTAATTTAGTGCCCCCAGAATTCGGCGTAAAATGTCTCGAAACTGTTCTGACATTCAAGCTTCGTTTAACCAGAGCCCTTTCGTCTGATAGTTGATACCTTACTTAAACTGGCAGATTTAAAACCAAAATTTTGCCCCCCCTTTCAACAAATGTAAAGTTTTCAATTTCATTTTTTCTTCAACTAGTACTTACTACCTGTAGATGCTATCTGCTAAATTTCATAACACTAGGTCAACCGGAATTACTATTTTAATTTGGATTCGCTTTACAGTGTCGAAATGCGCGTTTTTTAGCGATAAACTGAAACATGAAAATATGATTTTTTCTGAAAATCATGGGACTTAGATCTAAGTATATGATTTGTTTTAACTGGACATCTCCAAGATTTCCTGGAACACACTTGACAGACAGATAGAGTTATAAAAACTCTGTTATAAGGGTAACGGAACCCTAAAAACCATTAAAAGGCTTCTCCCACTGTAATATAAATTGTGGTATGTCATGGTAATATCAATTGTGGGGACATAACTTGTGGGTTTGTTCCAAGTAGTTCCAACGCAATTACTGCTAGCAGTTAGTATGAAAGTCTAATCAAACGCAAAACCACAAATATAGAGTGGGATTTATTCGAGTGTCGTATTGCATAAGATCTAGAACCTTCTATTGGTATTTACCATTTGTATAATGCTGATATATTATATGGGAGGATATTTAGTGAATGATAAAAATGATTATTTTGCTTGGTTATGACCTAGACCGCTATTAGAGTTAACGTTAAATGGAATACAGGTGAACCTGTGCTAATACATCCATAAATGTGATTCCTTATTTTACAATGTATGAACATACATTACAACCCCTCCCATAAATATATAGTTTTTAAATATTTCTCCCCCCTTTATTTACGGTTCAATTTGAACCCACGTGCCAGAAACCAAGTGTTGTGGGTTTGGTTCCCAGAGTCGTTTGGGTTGGGAGAAATGGAATACTCTGCTATGTGCGGAGTACAACATGGACAAAAAAAAGGAATTTTATTTACACAGATTAATATAGTACAAGATTAGTTAAAGTACTCTACAAATAAAAAGAAATGTTGATCTAAATAAACACTTAAGTAAAGATGACTAATTTCGTCATAAATTTATATGAGAATATATAAAAAACCCGCACACAGCAGAGTAGGCAGAAGGAACCTAGTGTTAAGACTCTCCGTTCAATTTCTGCCGAATTCTGGAGGCATTGCGTGTTGAGTGGCAGAACTCAACGCCGCACTTTGCCTCGACACCAGAACGAAGAAATGGAAATATAAACGTAAATAAAGAATATAATTATGAATAATACATAAAAATACTAGATATAATATTCGCTGGCGTGACGTAGCTGATTGCTATATGTGCTATATGTAAGCGACAATATTATTGTTGCGTAACATTGGGGAGACAAATTGCGAGCGCGGTGCGTGTCGCCGCTCGCTGTCGGCGTGACAAAGCGGTAGAGTGTTTCATTGACTTCCCCGGGCCTCGAACTCTGTACTAGGGATGTCTCTGCAGTGAGGATCTATGCTACAAAAATATGGAAGCTATTGTTTCTGGTAGTAGTGAAATGATGATAGGTTGTTAGCTGATGAATTGGAATTGCTTCATGCTTGCGGTACCACGACCGTCGCTCTCTTTCTTAAATTAAATAAAATCATTATTTTGCTCTTAATTATTATTCTACAGTCTACTATAAACTTCTTTCAAATACTCATTGGAATAGCTTCATGTAAGCAGATATTCCATCCCTAGCGTTATATATGAGGTAGGTACTCGTGTCACGCGCTAGGCGCTGTGACCGTCGTGCTCAGCGGCGCCGTTAATGGCGGCCTGCGCATGCGACCCAACTCCTACCACAATTTCTTAGTTCTTATTCTGTATCTCGCATTTAGCCGGGTAAGCAGAGGGAACTTAGTGTTAGGAAACTCCGTTCCCCGTTTTCCGCCGGAGTGACGGAACTCAACGCTGCGCTTTGCCTCGGACCAGAGCGAAGAAAATATTTTCATTTTCTCGAGTGGCAATCGAATCTACAATTTGGTCATATTGATAACTGTCTTTTCTTACTTATTCTGGGTACTAAGAATGGGTAATTAGAAGTAAAAAATAAAAAATATGAAGCAATCGCTATGCGTAATTCCATGTATTTTAAGAATAACATAATT
This sequence comes from Heliconius numata, assembly GCA_016802625.1. NCBI lineage: Eukaryota > Metazoa > Arthropoda > Insecta > Lepidoptera > Nymphalidae > Heliconius > Heliconius numata. Next base: position 3,466 of record JAEBDU010010074.1, on the reverse strand, counting down.
ACCAAAGTGATTTTTTTTCTAATTTATGCATAATTTATTTGGCGTTTTTCTTTTCGTTATACAAACAATATAATATTACTAAAAACCATTATTAATAGGACATTGTGGGACAGCGCTTGATTGTTAATGCTAGTTATGGATCCTTGCTAGAAATCAGCTGGAATGCATCTCCTCGCTCTGGCAAGGCAAAGTACTACGTGGGCTTCTGCCACTGAACATGGAATTTCTCGAAATTCCGACAGAAAGTGGAAAATGAAGTGTCGTTAGGTATATACAAATAATATTTTGTAGAACTTGCCTTTTGGCATACATCGTGAAGCTGAAAAACTCCTCTCCACTCTTGTAAATATATTATGAACACAATAAAAGTTCACATTTTAAAATTTCCTTGGAACTATTTAACATATTTGTAGTGTTTGATATTTCAAAATATAAAATTTTTAACACACAGGTAAGGGTATTTAAGTTCCGGTTCAGTTTCCGGTTGTCATCGAATATTAATTAGATTACTGACAAAATATCTAATAAAATAACTGTTTTAATAAAAGTCTTATAAACCTTTCGTTATTGGCAACAAAATTTACCATTTTGCAGTAAACATGATTTCCGAGAAATGCGCGCGCAATCGGCCATGCTTTCCGACAGTTCGGACTAAAGCCCACCGGCAAACTGCTTACCTGCGCCACAGATAATTATTTTGTCTTAATAAATTATGGTGCGATATTATTTAGTGCTAAATAGTTTCTAAGTAAATTTTGTATTTTATTTGTGCATATTATTTGTTATTTTGTAATTATTTCTTAAAACGAAATGTAAGTAAAATTTTAATTGTAACTTGATTTTTATAATTCTGAGAAATATACTTTTTTTATTAAAATTATTAAGTATTATTTTTCTTAGATTTATGAAGTATTTTTTATATTATTTTTTTAGAGTTTTAATAATAATTAATATAAAAATAGTTTTAAATATAAAAAAAATATTTTTCGCTTTTAAATTATTAATATGTGTTTGAACGTAGTGGGATCTGAACCCGCGCCTCTTAGAAACCGTATTTAGATGTTAGAAAGGTTGATAATATAAACGTATCGCGTGTTGGTAATCACAGAAGACTAGCTAATTGTGCTGGCGTGTCCAGTTCGCCCGTTTCCTGTCCGCCATTCATTTTTACATTGTACCTACTATATCGTAATTGTTTTATTGTGCAACGTGTCATTCTGTTGTATTTTATATTATAATCTCTTATATATTTAAATATTTTAATAGTATAGTAAATAGTAAGTTTTCAGAAATATATTGTAGTAAAATAATTAATATTAAAATTATGATATATTGCATTAAGCGTGAGTGGTTTAAGCTAGTGGTGGTTAGTAAGGCATGTGACTGCAAAAGCGTCATATTGTGGTTCGATTCCTACTCGTGAAAATATTAACCAAAGATTTCTTCGCTCTGATGTCTTTTCTTAACATCAGGTTCGTAATTTCAGATAATCCCTCTGCCATCCTGCTATGTGTGAATATACAGAGTATAACAGTGGCGTAGCTAGGGGGGTGCGAGCGGTGCGGTCGCACCGGGCATCAAAAGGAAAAGGGGCATCAAAGTCGACGTTTAGTTTGTTTTCTTTGTTTTTTTAGACCTTAGAACATTTTAAAGGGCATCAAGTCCTCTAAGCCGCACCGGGCATCAAAAGGAAAGGGGCATCAAAGTCGACGGTCACTTTGTTTTTTTTTTTTTAGAACTCATCGTTAGGAAAGGGGCATCAAGTCCCCTAAGCCGCACCGGGCAGCAAATACCCTAGCTACGCCACTGGAGTATAAAGACAAAAAGGACTAAAATAAAACTTATGCAATGAATTACTTATTCGAATAACATAACATGTAATTTCCAGAGTACCTGCTGTGTTTCCTGGAAAATATAACTATCTGCATTCTATAAAATATCTTCATAAATATAATTGTATAAATATTTATTTGCTATATACGTGCCAATTATATTTATATTGGAGCATTTATTATATGCTAGTATAATAAAAATGGCTACCAGACACTAACATTGAGAAGCAAGAAATATGCTACTGGTATTTTATAATGCAAGAGCCGTTCGAATTTAATAAATTAAATGTCTAGAACTTACAAGTATGTATTGTTAATAATAATAATGTCTTCAAGTTCTATATACATTAAAATTGTAACCGATCGCTGTCTGTGGAAGGGAATGGAAGATATATGAGAAAATTATATTATTGGGAGAATTTATTAGAGTAATAGAAACCAAAATTATTTTTAACATTTTTGTCTGTTTGTCAGTGCGTTTATTCACGTTAATCTTAGAATCGGCTTAACAGATATAGAGCAGTTTTCACGATTGCATTTAGGCAAGCTTTCCTTAACATTTAGTGTTTTGTTTTTTTAAAACAGTTCGAGCGGATCGCTAGTTAAAGAATAAAAGTTAACCCTAGAGATTGTGAGAAGTGGTGTGGCTATAGAGGCAGTGACTTTTAACAAGAGGAACCATCAGTTATTGATTTTTCTTCGGATATTTTTCTGAATACTTTTTGATATAATATGATTAACATAATGACGTTTATAATCTGTGTGCTATATTTATCACCACAATATTCTATCGTAAACACGTATAATTAAATATTATAAACTGACAAAAATGATATTTTTAAAAAATTTTCTTGCATTAATAAAAAAATCCACAATAAAAAAAATACCAACAATCTTTAAATATATTTTTAATTTTTATTTCATATTTACTCCTCGTAAACCTGCTTATATACGCAGCAACTGTAAAATTTTATTTATTTCATTTAACTATTCATATTTTAATAAATGAAAAATATCAATTATTATTTTAAATCAATCACTGCCTATATAAAATATATCCATCAGGTTTATAATATCATAGAGTGGAATAAATCATGTGAATCCTACACTAAACATAGGGCTGTGGTTAGAAGGAATGCAGCGCTGCCGGTGGCCCGGCGCCGCCACCCTCCTCTCGTTTCACGTTTCTGAGAAAGGGCATTTTCAATCATTTCTCTACTCTCTATAAACTGTCATTCGATGCAGTATTAAGATATTATCAACTTCACGCTGTATCCCACATGCAGAAATATAGGCAGAGGGAACCTAGAATTAAGACACTTCGTTCCCTACTTTCGAGGTATTGTTCCCTACTTTTGAGGTATTGCGTGTTGAGTGGCGAAACTAAACGCCGGGCGTCTGCCTAAGTGCTAGAGCGGAGAAATGAAAATATTAATAAATAATCATTCATTCCTTTGAGTAATCGAACCCATAACCGTCGCGTTTGAGTGACGCTCTTGTGCACCTGTGTCAGGACGCCCTCAACAACATTAAAAGTCATTAAGGGCAAAAATAATAAAAAAGTAAAAAAAAAAATTAAGTTAAACGGTTTTATATTGCAGATAAATGTACTAAAAGCTAAAAAATAATTTCAT
>JAEBDU010010073.1:0-13802 GCA_016802625.1 Heliconius numata | reverse complement strand
TTCGTTACTTGTTGAATTTGAATAGAACAAGCTGAATCAACATGGTGCCAATGAATAGACTAAAATTCCTACTATAAATATAAAATATACCTTTTTTTTACTTGACTTATTTATATTAATTTCTTGTCAAAAAATTTTCCAAACTTATTTAAAGAAAATTACACAGATAGAAATTTTCTAATATTTTTTTTGTATAATGAAAAAATATTATAATATCTATATTCAAATTGCAAAAAAAAAACCTTTGTGGTAACACAAGCACTCAATAATGTAATTAACTTTAAAAATGATATATATTTTTTGTCTTTGTAGTTATAATCTTCTGTGTTATTGATTTTAAGAAATGCTTCTCTAAAATATAATTATTCTTGGTATTAAGGTGTACTAAAGTATTTCTTTGATGTGCTAAGTTTTAGAAGTAAAACATATGTGAATTACACAGGATAATCTCGTAAGGAAGACATCTTATGAGCTATATATAAGTTAGGAGAAAGCTAAACGAGGAAATAAGTTTCAAAATCGGTGTTGTAATTGTCCATCCCAAGCCCGGATATGAAAGGAGGGTCGGTTGAAAGATTACCATACCTGCCATAAAAGTCCAACTTTAAACTAGAGACCCATTTAATTAACCGGGAGGGACTAAACAAGCTTGAATATCTACAAAAATAACAAAACACGAAAAAGCCAGGATAAAAGTTATTTTTAGCTTCACGCTGTATTCCGCACATAGCAGGGGAGGCAGAGGGAACCTGAGAACCTTCCGTTTCCCACTTTCTTGAGACATTGAACTCTTGAGGCTTGACTTGAACTCAACGCTGCTCTTACCTTGTTACCAGAGCGACAAATGAATATATTTCATTTCCTTGAGTGGGAATCGAATCCCTGACCGGTTACATTTACAGTCACCTAAAGGTGCACTACGACTTGCGCACCTCCAGGATAAATGTAACTAAAATAATAAATCTATAGGTAAATAATTTAGAGACAACGATAGTATCGCTAAGCAATTAATGATCTCACGGTCTCTGTGCCTGATACTACGTATACTGGTACTCGCATTATTACATGCGACGTACGTGATAAATAGTTATTCGACTAATTTCAACATATAAATGATTTCTACTAAGAAATTTTGTTTTAGGTTTATAGTTCAATGTCACGTTTTTATATGGAGATAAATATTGTAGTTTTATTTCCTATTGATATATGGGTGCCAAGTTATATGTTCACTCTGGATAAAATTCAAACAGTTACTTTTCAATTTTTTTCTGTACATATGTACGAGTAAAGTGTTATAATAGTGGAACCTTGGTACCAAATATAAAGTTTTTAGGTCATCTAGAAGTGGAAAAAATGTAAAATTATTTTTAAACGTTATAGTATCAATTATTCACAAGCTTATAATTTTTATTTAATGTGCTAAATTTCATGCATTCAAAACTAATTGTTTACGAGTTCAAAATAAATGGCTTAACTAACTTGTAATGGTTCGTGTAAAATTGTACATTTCCAGCCTTTTACTTGGATGGCTAGCATGTGTCAAGACACGATATCAAGATATTACTTTCAATTTTTTTTTAACTTTCGTTTTTTCATTCATAAAAAGTTACTATATTATTTATATAATATTAATTTTGTTAATAAAGAGCACTGTGTATCTAATGTAGTTTGTTAAGACAGTGGCTTGCAATTTTAGTAAGACATGAAATGGGGGAAATAATTGAATTGGAGTTTCTTAAATATATAATTTTAAATTGACAGTTTTGGATATTAGAAAAAATCAAAAACAGCAGAAAAACAAGAATAAAATAAACATTTTCAAAAGGTGAAAGTCTAAATTTTATTTTAAGTAAAATTTTGCAGGTAAACTCTATTGCTTCTACTGCTCATGTCATATTTTGTATCAAACGACACAGCTACGTCGTTCCTAGACAGCGTAAAATGAAAGCGCGGGCCAATGTAATTACAGGTAGAACACGATACTTTAATTCTCGTCCATATTGTTTGTTTTGAAAAGTTCGCGTATTTTTTTGTATTTACATGTTTTTTTTAATATTTGCTTAGTTATATGTAGATTTTTCATTCAATTGTCATTTCTTTTTCTTTATGAACAAAACTCTGAATGCATATTTTATTTTCTATCTGCCTATTTTTATAGTTTCACGCTGTAATCTGTATAAAGCAGGGTAGGCAGAGAAAAGCTAATAAAAACACTACGTCCTCAACTTACCATTTGATTTCCAGACATTGTGACTTGAGTGGCGGAACTCAACGTCGCAGTTTGTCTTGTCAGAGCGTGGAAATGAAAATCATTCAAGACACCACTAGTGACCACGGATCAAACCTATAAACATTATGTTTACAAAATAGTTTAATAATGTTTGAAATTCGATTCTAAAAATCTTACAACTTTACATAGTAAAAACAAGGAGATAATATAAAAAAAAAAAACGAAGAGTAGGCAGAACCGTCGGCACATTACTCTAAGTGTGTATTTGATAATGTAGGCGACACCTGCCCTTACGGCCATAAACCACAATAATGCATCGTTCTGGTTTTATATTAGCTGAAAAGCAATATGACCCTCGCTGACGCCGCGTCAGACGCTCACCTTCATATTACTAGTCTGCGTATTTTTCTCATAAGTTTTCTATTACCTGAAAGGATATATGAGCTTGGAACTTCATTAAATTTAATACCGTTAGATATTTTAAACCTGAAATGTTATTTAAAAAATGTTTCACATTTATTTAATCGTATGGCGTTAAATGTGCAGTGGATATGAATACTAACATTTGAAGTTATATGGGGTCAATATAATATGAAAAAAGACAGGTTCTAGGCTTGTAGTATAAGCTTTACACAATCCATATCTATATTATAAATTAGAAAGTAACTATGTCTGTCTGTCTTTTACACAATCAGGGCCAAACCGCTAATTTAATTGTGATATAATACTCATATACAGATACTTGAGGGTCTCGGGATGAACATAGGATACTTTTTTCTCTCATATTTTTAATATTTTCGATATATACCAATATATTAAAATACTTACTAACTTGGCATGCAATTTATTCCGCCATGTTAATAACAACCGTCGCTATGCGTCCGTTGCTAAGCAACGATTTGCAAAGTTTGTTGTTAGAAAACGTCACCCAAAATGAGCTAGCTTAACGCATCTCTCTGTTGAAAACTGAAAATAATTTAATAAATATATTTAATAAATATTCGTATAGTTCAAGCGGGCGTACCTCGTTCGGGTCCACTTTTTTTTTCATAAATCGATTAGATACTAAAACACCTTGTGTAATTCCTTCTATATATAAAACAAAGATGCATGATCGGGTAAAGTAGAGCTTATTTAAATCTCTTTATATAGCGTTAGGGCGATTTTCGTGAGATAGGATCGTATAAAACAGTCACGTATTTTTAGTGTCAGTGGCTTCGACGTCTCTCGCTTTAACAATATCATAACCAACCTGCCAAGTCTTTACCCCCCTTAGTACGTATAGCGATGGAAATAGCATATGTGTTGTATATTATTGCTTAACTATCTTTATTCCATTAAGCTTCTACAAGCAATTCATAGTAATTAATTTCATTTCATTTCTCGATGGTTGTCGGTTCGATTTCCACTTGGGGAAATTAATTATTGGAAATAATTAATATAGTAGAAACATAAAGCGCGGAGATGAGTTCAGTTACCCAATTGTCTCGGAAATTGGAAAATAGAGTGTCTTAAGACTAGATTCTCTCTGTCTACTTTGCAATATAAAGGACTAAGCGTCAAACTAAAAAAGTAAGAAAAAGTACGAAGTAAATAAAGAACTAGAACACACATTTGCTTATTTATTTTTGATCTCTAGCTGGTACGAAACATATGATTTTTTGGAACAATAAATGATAATTAATCGATTTTTTTATTAATATTTAAAATGTTATCATTAATAGTAAAATAATTTTAATAATAAATAATAATAAATTAATAAATAATTTTAATAATAATAATGTAGATATATCCAAAATAAATCTTTAACAGCAGGCGTGAGCACTTCTAAATATTTATATTCTATGAGCACTACCGATTTCGGCAATATACCTTATTGAATTTCTTTGTGAAAAGGGTACATACTGATAAGTTTCCACTATCCAAAAATATACAAGTGTACCAACCACATAATACTTAACCTCATGTTGTTGCTTTTATTGAAAATTTTGACTTTTTTTATCTTTACGCATATAGCAGGGTCCCATTAACACTTCTATTCCTCACTTTTCGCCAAATTCTTGAGGCATTGCGTTTTGAGAGGCAGAATTCAACGCTGCATTTCACCTGGTCACCAAAACGGGGAAATGAAAACATTAAATATTTCAGTTATTCAAGTGGAAATCGAACACACAACCTGTCGTGTCTACTGTCCACACAGTACAGCCCTTGGGTCAAGATTAGTCTCATTTTGAATTTTTGCATGTTATTTTAAATTAAGACCTGATTTTGTTTTTTTTAACAACAATAAAAATAAGATATTATAATGTAATCTATAGATATGTAAATAAAGTAAAATGTAGTCTCAACAAATAATCAATATTAAGATTGTAAACGCTATAGTTGTGGGTTTGATTTCCGTTTGGCGAAATTATTATTTTTTTTTTCATTAAAGTTTAAAGACACTCATTGAGTTCCGCCACTCATTATATGTTTCGACAATAAGGAGGAAAATGCTTAAAACATTATTTACCCTCTACTTTCGAGAAAAAACGTTAAATTATTTTTTTAGTATTAAAAATATATAAAAAGGAACCTTCATATATTTTTATTCAAGCATCATAAAAGCGACTGGTCTGGTCCACTTTAAAATGACTGGCATTTTTTTACTCAGAAAGCATTGCCTTGTAAGCCGATTATGCTTTACCCTTAAATAAAAATTATATTTTGCTGTCGTCTGAGATTTTTTAAAATTATTTTACCTCAAATTTTGTTTTTTTTTACAAAATACTTAGCATTGGGATACAATATTCACATTTTAAAAAATGTATGTATTCCACTGACCTGTCTGTTTCGATGTCACTTTGCTTCTTCTCTTTCTCTCCTCTTGCTCCGTGTAGTGTTGATGGAGATGAATAAAAACACTACTCACAGTTAACACTAAGTTTATTAAACATTATTTTAAAGAACATATAATTAAAGCAAAAATAGTAAACCATGACACAGTTTACATACAAAAGTCAACCACAAACACATATATAAAAGAGAATACGATAAAATACTATAATATTAAGAAATAATTGAGAAAATAATGGAATGTATAGAAAGCGCATCGAGTGGCAAGCATCGACTGTCATAAAAAAATATGCCGCCGAATAGGGGGTAGGCGTGAATTTTAGGAGTTTAGGACACCTTACCGGTTCAGTCGACGGCAGAGGGCGCTTTAATATTAATATACTAAATACGAATATTTACTTTAAAATATTTAAATTCCTATATATATAAATAAATAAATGAATGCAATTTTTCTCTGATAACATTCATCAATTTCTCGTTTGAAGTTTCAAATAAGAAAAATTATACTGAAGTGTCAATAAGAATGATCATATACTCACCTTCCACCCTCCTTCATTGGGTGCGATCCACCGAACCAATATTTCCGTTGTCCGTCCACGTCAATACTGCCACGACGGTAGATTGATCACCTCCTGATGTCCCCAGATCCTTGTATCCATGGAACGATCTTATAATAACCTTTTTATTTCCTAGGTGCTTCTGAACTGGCTGGTGTAGTATCTAGTTAGACACTATGCTAGTCTATTCATTTTAGTGGATAAGGATTAATATGGTTTTTTTATGTTTATAACATTAGAAAATTCACTTTTTTCGTAATATAAGATAAAGGTTTAAAGTTTAGTAAGGGTGAGAAATAGAATATAAGGTAAACTTGCATACTTGTATAACTATGCTAAAACTAATTTTTAAAAAATCCTACTAATGTTTTAAATGTGAAAGCATGTGATGGATGTTTGTTACACTTTCACATAAAAACTACTGAACAACTTTAGATGAAACTTTACAGTAATATGAGTTATACTTTATACATAGGAATAGCACATAGGCTATAATTTAGGTAAAGAGCTTACACAATTTGGCTATAATATAACAATACTTTTAAGCAGGTGAAGCTACGCCTGGGTTGCCGATGATTTTGGCGTTTATTAGGTCCTTTGATTAAATAGAATTCGAGTCAAATTGTGAGTTTTGAGATGTTGAAGACAAGAAGATGGGATAATTATAAATTCCAATTAAATATTAACCACTTCTAGTTTCTAAAAATATTTTTAACTGAAGTGGTTCAGTTAATAAATAATTATATAATTAGTTAAAACCTTTGAAATTGCTTACAAAAAAGTTCCTTAACTTCTTTCTCGTTTAATCAAGTCTGCATAAATTTGAAAACATTGGCAAAGTACTTTATTAAATATGAAAATTGATGTACTAAGTACATCAATCGAACTTATTGATTCATCGAGCAAAGCTTAAAAAGGTATAAAATTGTCAATTTCCATTCTAGACATATTACAGATAGTAGAAATCGGCTTCCTTTATGAAATATTCCCGCCACTGACATAGTAAATCTTTTCGAACGCTGACATACCTGATGGTGGACCTGTCAGGAACGTTTTTAAAAAATTACTTTCGCTTGACAGTACACCGGTACGGAATGCACCCAGCAAATACTGAACAGCCAGGAATGGTTTTGATTTATGATCAATTTTGAAAATAACTGCATTTACCTCATGAACTTGTTCGTGAAAGAAATCTTTTATGTTATACCTAATTGATTAATTATTGTTACATTTTTATATTTGTCAAATAATTTTGTGCTAAGGTTTTTATTGTTATAACTGATTATATAAATTACAATATAAATTGAATGTAAATATTTTACAACTTTCTATTAAATACGATTAAGTCCTTTTTCAGTTTTGATATGAAAGAAATAAACATTACAAATTTCAGTATAATATGCCTTAATTTTTATAGCAATCTCTATGCCCTTCCGCATGTACCTCACATAATGCGTGTTGAGTAGCGAAGCTTAACGCTGCTTTTTGTCTAACCTGAGCGCGGAAAAAAATCATTCTCCCCTAAGAGGTGCAAACTCAATTTAAATCCATATTTTCATACAAATATAACATAATAAAACAATCCTCTTCCAAATCTTCTGTCAAAGCTTCAAATAAAATGATATTAGTTCGCGCGCAAGAACATTTAGATGTCTATGACATTATTAAAGTCGGGCGCATCTCGGGCAGTGACGCTAAAACACTACGTGACTAAGTTCCACAATTGACGGTACTCCTGAAAAATCATCCAGTCGACTATCCACCGACAAGTGAATAAAGAAAAAATGACGGTATCGTACGCCCGGGACGACCATGGAATATCCTGCATAATTTATTTGGAGAAACTTTATGTTTTATATTATCCCAAACATGGCGTTCTAAAGTTTATTTATCTATTTGAAAGTTTTGTTTTATTAGTAAAATGATAATTATGTATATTACTAAAAATAAAATAATTATATTGTTATAAATTAAGTTTTAAGTGTAAGCTGAGCTTATGGACTGTGCCACATTAGTATTTTTCCTTCTTTTATTTAAAAATTTATATGTTTTTTTTTCTATCTTTATTCCGTAAGTATTGTGACATTAAATAAATGTGATATTTTTTTTGTATTAGGTATACGTATATGTAACGTATTCATGGTAGCGTAGTTGTAGGTATGCTTCGGTAGACAAATCACGGTGCAGAGTTCCCCCACTCAACACGCATGTCTTAAAAATTGATCAGAAACTGGGGAACAGTATTTTTTCCTCTGTCTGCCCTGCTTTCGTCTGTGAAGCTGATTTTTTAATGTTACAAGTACTTTTTCACCAATTACAAATATTGTAGTAGGTGAAAATTTAGTATATTTTTATATCTTTTATAAATGCGTCATTATAATAAATGAGACTACAATCGGAAAATAATCTTTTCGATTTAGGTCCTTAATTTCTAGATTACAGGCGCACAATGGAACACAGCCGTTCGAATATCGTATTTCCTTTTTCTCATCTATTATTCTATTCAGATCCAATTTTTCAACTTGCACTATATTTATCATTTAAAGACGGTATATGTCTATAGGTATTTTTATGTAATATTTTTTATAACATTTTTTTAGTATATGCACATGGTAGGCAGAGGGGACCTGGGAACCTAGTGTTAAGACACTCCGTTCCCAACTTAACCGAATTCTGGAGGCATCGTGTGTTGTGTGGCGTAACTCATGCGCGCTTTACTATCGTTACCAGAGCGAGGAAATTAAAATATGATATATCTCATTTTCTCGATTGGGAGTCGACGTTACGTAAGTTATTAATAAAGGGAAAAATTAAATATATTTTCTTAATAAAAACCATCAAAACAAAAAAGGAAAAAGAAAACATATTTCTACATTAGGTATATAAAAAGAACTCAGATCTTAAGAAGGGTTCATTGGCTATTTTCCATCGTATCAACATTTTTCTATTATTTTGTATTGAGAAATATTTTGTAATAAGGCTTTGTTAATATGTAGTTTGAAAAGGGATAGAACGTTGACGCATTAATTCAAATGCAACACGTAAAATGCATTAGTGGACGGCGGCCATTCGTCATTGTCCAAGCTTTCTTTGGGACAGCGCTAACCTACGGAATATTGGTACATTAAAAGTCCATTGTGGTTGTGCCTTTTTTCTCTTTTCTACGAATCTAATACGTCATCTCAGCCTTCATTTCTTTTCTGATTTGTTATTATATTACTTTGTAAAGGTTTACTTGCTTAAGTTTATTTGATAATCAGGTAAGAAAAATAGATTGCAAGATGTCTTTTTTTAATTGGAAGTGATAAATCAAATACCATTTAACCACAGAAAAAAACTTCAGGTATAACTTATTCAATTAATATTGTTAAATTAATATCGTTCTTTATTAAATAAATGAAAAAAGGAGATGTTTAAATAACCACACTTTATATTTTCACATTTTATTTCAACTTTATACCAGTTTGTAAATTACACATTTATTGTCAAAGTCAACGTAAATATACATACATACTTATTAGCACAAGAGTTCAAGATGGAGACAACCAGAAATATGATTAACTTTAAGGCTTACACACACTACGAAAAATGAGATTATTCCAATATAATTTTTAATTAAAATTGTGAATCAGTGTGCGTTCACCTTTATATTATGATTGAAATTGGCAGTACCATTCAATTAGATACAAAGACTTATTCTAATCGTAGTAAATGTTTAATATAATAAGTATATGATTTTCCTTTAAATAATAATATTTTTTTAACATTTGGATGGAAAATCTATTTATAATATTAATCACAAGTATTTATTTACAAAAATTAAAGGAAGCACATTAATTTTTGACTTTGAAACTGCTAGTAATATCTATTCATGACTTTTAATATAAGGATATATTCTGTACAAAGGACGTTTACTTAATATAACAAAATAAAAATAAAATAAAAATATTAAATAAATAATTTTAAATATTTTTATTTATTACCTATGGAAATTTTCAAATATTTAGAAATGAAATGGATTCCGAGTTTTTAATTCGTTTTCTGATTTTAATACATATCTATTAAATGTAGTGGTGGGGTACTAAATAAATATTAAAAAAAATATATATTTATACAAAATATATAAGAAACAAATTCACTGAGTTTCACTTAAATTAAACCAACCAAAATGTTCAATTATGGACGATTTTGCTATCCGTATACTAGTGTATAGTATAACTTTAAATTAACCATACTACCTTAATGCAAAAAAAACTTCTCAACATATTTAAAATTATTTACAAAAAATAACTTGCTTCTTTGATTACTTTGATTTTAACTGTTTAAGGTTTTGCTTATTGAGGCCCTCGAGGCGCAATGACACAAGGGTGTGACTGTAACGTGACGGTTGTAGGTTCGATCCCCACTCGACGGAATAAATTAATATTTCTTAATACTTTAATTTCTTCGCTGTGGCACCACGACAGAGGTCGTTGAGTTCCACAACTCAACACGCCATGCCTCGAAAAATTCGGCGGAAAGTGATAAACGGAGTGTCTCAACACTAGGTTCTCTCTGTCTACCCTGATGTCAGGATACATCGTGAAGCTGATATTTTTTTAACTGTTTAAACTATTGCTTATCATATAATAACATGCATAATACGCAAACAGGATTAATTAATATTCCTTTTCCTTTCAGAATTCTCATACGAGATGTATTCCACGAAGAAGTACTTAAAACGGTTTACTTAAGGAAACAAAGTTTGTTGATGTTTACATGATTAGCTCGTAAATTATACATAACACAAGCTGATTGAGCCGCGGTAACAAATTATACAAGTTAAATAGAATACGCAACTTCCATGTGGAATAACTGGAGAACATGTGAAGTTTAAATATTGAAAGTTAAATAAAAGCTGCATATGTTGACTGTAAGCGCGACGATTATGAGTTCGATTCCCATTCAGAGGAATTAAATATTTTTTATTAATAATTTCATTTATTCGCTCTGGTAACAAGGCAAAAAGCTCAACACTTCGAATATTCGACGGAAAGTGGGGAACGGAGTGTCTTAACACTTTTCCTCTGCCCTGCTAAATGCGGGATATAGCGTGAAGCTGAAAAAAATTTTTTATAATTTCAAGTCCTAAGAAGAAATATCAAGAAAGGCAATAATGTATTGTGTAAGTATGTACTCATAGAATCTGTCCATTTCCTAGTTATGTTACAACCTTTATATTTAAGCGTAATAATAATAATTAATAAAGTATGTTTAATACATATATAACATATACAATATCAATTCATAATTATAATCATTTTAATTTTATATTTATAAAAATTAGGTTATATTATACAAAAAATAATTTAAAACAGTGGACGACGTAACAATGAATTAAAATATCATTTTTCATTCTTTATTAGCACATTCAAATCCAGTAAATTTTAAAATATATATATTTATATAGTATGTATATATCTAAGAGTGGTAAGTAATATAGCGTATAGCTGTGGCGGTAGGTGTTTTAAGTACTGGTGTGCGTGGGACGCTGCTGGGCGGGTCGCGGGCAGGTTCCTCGCGCGCTGCCAGGCCGCCCCTGACACCATCGGTTCGTCTGCATAGCCATTCATGCTGAGTTGAAGTCCTAGGAGTAATCAACGTATATGTTAAAAAATATAAAAAAAAACGCGGCGTTAAGTTCCGCCACCCGACACGTAATCAAAATTTGGTGGAATATGGAGGACGTCTTTATTGATATATTTTTCGTTGCTTGATATTATTTCTGCATTTTTTTTTTAAAGATTCTCGTTTATAATAAAAACTAGCGGCCCGCTCGCGGTTTCACCTGCGTGAACTATGTTATTATTAATTTCTGTCTCCATGGCTACGTCCTAGTGACGTCTATGCAAAATTTGAGACTCCTAGCATTTGTAGTAACGAAGTTTCATACAAACTTGGGACCCCAAAAACAACCCCTTAGAAGTCAAATATTGCAAATTCCCGTCTTAGCGAGCACCTACGTCCTATAAATAACTCCTATGCAAAATTTGGGATTCCTAGTACATGTAGTTTCTGAGATTTCGTGATGAGTGAGTGCCCTTTCGATTTTATATATATAGATAAAACAATTGGATATTACATAATGCTAAAGTCAATGTGTATAATATAAGAAACGCTTCCATAAACCTCTGACTGACAAGTGACAACTAACAATCTTAACCGCTCAAGCACGAGACGTGAAAAGAAAAGGGATCGTAGGGCAAGTTAACGCATTAAATATTTGCTATGTTTACTTCAAAAATATATAATTCTAGAAGATGATTTATGCTTAATTCCGTGTAGCCGGATAGGCCAAGGTTAACTATTGTCCCTTCTCTACTTTTTACGCAAATACTACATTTCCCAGTTATTAGCGAAACGAAAATAATTCCTTACTTTTTAATTTAGTTTTTTAAGTGAATATCAATTCCATATATATTGTTTATGTTATTCTATTTATAATAGATCTGGTTGATGTAGATAATAATGTTTTTTGCTAACGCTAAATGTTAAGCACCCCGCTCCTCATTTTTATCCCAATTCTGGAGGCTTGTTAAGTGGCGGAACTTAACGCCGCATTTTACCTCGACACTAGAGCGAAGAAATGAAAATACAGTAAATATACAAAATAAATAAATAATAGTAACGAAAAAGTATAACAGTACACTAAAACGTACATTTATAGCTTATTACCAATTTCTTCCAGAACAGCTTCGGGTCAAGCAAGTTTTACGATAACTACAAAGTTGAATATCAGTATTATAATATAAAATGGACTTTTAGTGATTGTAATGGAAATTTTTGTAAGTGTTACGTACTTTTATGAATACATTATTTAAATACTAAATATAAAAGATATTAGATTTGAATTCATTACCATAGTATTCACAAAATAAGTAGTGTTAGAAATATCAACGTGCATTTGTTTACAATTAAAAAAAAATAATAAAAATTCTCGCCAGTATACAAAACTAACTTTATTCTTATACCTTTTCCGATATTTTATCCAATAAAACACCGATAATAAACTTTTGTTTCTCTTCTCATATATGAGTTTGTGCCTGCATTATTAATAAAAGATGCATAAAGTAAAAAGCCTTACTATAAAAACTTCAACGCTTTAAAACAATTACATTCAAGCTGTACAATTTATGCTATTCAACGAACATGCTGTATAAAATGTGTTTAGATAATATATTTTCTTTGAACAAACACATATTTTTCAGTTATTAATTATTTTTTTTACACATTTCAGTTTTTGCTTATTTATTATACAGTGGTATGTTTAAAGGTTTTTTTTTATTTTTGTTTATGAATTATATTTTATAGGTACTGTATTTAAAATATATTATACTACTAGCGACCCCCTTGCGGCTTCGCCCGCTTTTACTACTGGATTATTCATATAATCTATGTTTGCAAAGCACTTAAGATAATGTGAAAATTAATTAAAGTCTAATGCAACCCGCATTTTCGTAGTTTCAATAAGGATATTCCAATTGTTTTACTCGGCAAGGATTTTTTAGTAGGTACCGTAATTTTAAATCTGTGCTACTAATCTTTTCAAGTACTTATTAAAATATATTTAAATGACTATTTTTAGATAGTTAAATGACTATTTTTAAACGAAAGAAATTATAAACAAAAGCCTACCTACTAATAACTACTACAAAAAATATGAAACCAAATATATCGCGCTGAAATAATACATTCAACTCCAATTATCCAATACGTGTAAACGTATCTAAATCTTCGTTGCTATAGAGGCAGGCGGGTTTTTTTTTCGAGCTTGTGGTTAATGCTGAAGAGGGTATTCTGTCCCTGATGAAAAGCAAGCACTACGTGGCTGCCTGTGAGGAAAATTAAATAGAATGCATTGGCCGGGAATCGAACCCGGGCCGCCCGCGTGGCAGGCGTGCATTCTACCACTGAACCACCGATAACTGCTTATGACGCGCTTGTATAAGCAAAACGTCGCGGGGCGCATTTCGCAGCAAGGATGTTTTGATATTGTAACAACTTCTAAAGTACTTATTAAAATGAAAAACAGTAAAAGACAGCTTTGGTCTACATTAAATGGCCAACGTAACTAATATACTTATTTATATGCTGAGAGTAAGGGATAAGTAAAACTTGAGTCGGCACAGCTGATGAGTCAA
>JAEBDU010010072.1:0-17461 GCA_016802625.1 Heliconius numata | reverse complement strand
TCGCGTTTTTAATTATACGCCGTGTCTTGCGCCAAGATATTTAATATTATATTGTGTAAAACAAAAATAACCTAGTGATACATTCTTCTGGGTCATTTATACAATAGATTATTATTTATTAGATATTGGAATTCAATATTGCTTTTGCCTGAATCGAAATATTAAATTATAATTCATTCGTTCATAATAATTGAACTGTTTAAAGAATAAGAAATACAAAGAAAGAAAGAACTAGTCGTACAAAAACAATGTATAATTTATTCGACATTCGCCCCAAAAAAACGAAACGTTTGTACCGTTTTCAACATTCCAACGACAACAGTTTACTTA
Organism: Heliconius numata; assembly: GCA_016802625.1. Taxonomy (NCBI): domain Eukaryota; kingdom Metazoa; phylum Arthropoda; class Insecta; order Lepidoptera; family Nymphalidae; genus Heliconius; species Heliconius numata. Next base: position 17,131 of record JAEBDU010010072.1, on the reverse strand, counting down.
CATTTTAATTTTCCAAACGTTTGAGCATAACGTTACGTATATATACATGAAACAGGAATGTACGAGGGTAGTTACTATAGAAGCTATTTTTTTATACTTCTTAGTTTCACGCTGTATCCCGCAATTCGCAGGATAGGCAGAGGGTACCTACTGCTAAGAGACTCAGTTTCCTACTTGCTGAGTTTTTAAGACATTGCGTGTTGAGTGGCGGAAATCAACGTCGTGCTTTACCTTGTTACTTTTTTTATCAGCTTCACGCTGTGTCCCGCACACAGCAGGGTCGGCAGAGGGAAAGACTGTGTTTCCGACTTTCCGCTAAATTCTAGAGGTATTGCGTGTTGAGTGGCAGAAATCAACGCCGCGCTTTTGCCTAGACACTAGAGCGAAGAAATATAAATTAAAAACAAAAATCCCTCCTCAAGATGGGATCGAACCCACAACAGTCGCGTTACATTCACACCCACCACGGTGTCTCGGTGCAATGACGGCCTCTAAACTAAAATAACAAATAATTATTTTCCCTAAGCGGGAATCGAACGCACTGCCGTTACATTGACAGTTACACTATGTACTCCAGAAGCTACACATACGGATTTTATTCAAAAAAACAAACACAAACACAGTTTCTACCTTGACCCTCATTCCGAAGCAAACAATACCGTAGAAATTTAAATTTTATCATACACCACACTGTGTTAGTCTCCTTTAGTTTCTAACAGATTACAGAGTGGAATGAATAACTTTGTTTTTCATTTACTAAAAGCTTCTTTTGCGGGATAGCTATGGAATATTTATGATTTTTTTATAAAAAACATATTTAGGAAACGAATAAAAATTTGAACGAAGCGGGATTTGAACCCCATGGCTTACGTATGGCTTAGTGGCCATAGCGCTTGGACGGTTTCCAGGAGGAGCTAGTTCAAATCCAGCTACGTCAAATTTTTAAATTGTTTTCTAAATAAGTATTAATCTAAATGTTGATGATATAAATATCTACCAGAAGAGAGGAAGGTCAAATGTAAAAAATGAAGCTTTAACGCAAAACAAATATCCCCTTGGTCTTATGCTTGAGTAAGCATTTTGCTGCGTGAATTTTTAAATTATATCGCTTGTTCTTCTACGTTTTAGCCTCCGATTTTCTTTTCGATTTATTTACGAAAGTCCTTTCTTAGCTCGTAATTTTAATGGGTTTTTTATGCCTCAATTAAAAGTGTTAAAACGATTTCTTAAATAATACTAATTTAATATATTAAAAATAATTATTGAATTAAAATTACGTTTTGAATGAAACAAATTGATAGCACATGAAAAGAAAGATACACTATTATCTCACGATCTAATATTGTTTTCACCAAGTGATATTTATAGATACTTTATTTGGTAAAGGACCTCAAAAACCATCGTCAAACACGACCGACCACGTTTTACGTTGAATATCTCTCCTACTTCAAAATTAGAGATATGTTTACGTTCTCCGACATAAATAAATCGAATAAGTTATCGATTTAACAACACAATAAAGGTTCCAACATAAAACACTTGTTATTTAACATACTCTCGATTATACAATCGATTATCGAACAAAAACATATAATATAAAAGACTTACCTTACACACTTAGCACCGAAACACACACAAACACAATCTAAACGTTATCAAATATTATCATAATCATTGATAAGAATGATAAGAATGATAATTCGTATCAGGCGGGGCAGAAGCGTGTCAAGGTTATCAACAGCTACGGCGTAGACGTCCGCTCTGTAGCCGGTCTACGGTACGACAGCCTCACGTTGCTACGAGCTACGCGGGGATCCGCGGCCAATCGAAGCGGGGCAATATTGTATGGAGTATGCTCCACTTTAATTTTTTTTTGTTTTTTTTTGTTCGTCAATGTTAATTTGTAATGTTATATGAAAATTTCAAAATTTTAATAACAATGTTAAATAACAAGCTAACTAATATAAAACATGTAATTATAGAATTTTAATATTTTATATTTATAACGAAATACAAACATAATTTGAATTAATATTCATTTTGAATTGCAAAGAATATATTTAATTTTTCATATTATATTTTAAAAATAATGAAAATAAGCATCTTCACATCCCACAGCATTATAAATACATAGGAAGGAGATAACAGTCCAAGTTGGGCAATTCCGGCCCTATGTTAAAATGAGATAGCAACACAATACTGTATGATGTGGAGAGGGATAGCTATATAAAAAACGCTAAATTGTGTGAAACATTGAAATAAATTAAGTTTTATTTTGCTAATTGCGTATGAAAACTCGGATTTTTATCAAGTTATCTTCTTAATTTTTTAATTAAAGTTTGATGTCTGTATTTAAAAACAATATATTTTTATACAAAACTTTTGAATATATTATTTTTTGTCATAGCAAAGACAAAAAATATACAGTTTATTACTAAGAAAAAAATATTTTAAAAGAACCTTACCTTTGCGCTCTTGCCATTAAAAACACCTACGCTACCTTACTTTTTAACATAGCAGCCCTAAAAATTACAAAAATGGATTATTCCTCAAATGGTCATAGAACCTACAACTTAAGTGTATATTGGCATATAAATCTAGATCTGTTTACAAATTGATTCTCGGCACTGTATACCGGTAATGATATTAGGGCGAGGTAATCCAACCTAACAATATTATATAGATTAGCTAATGGGTCATACAACTCAATAGTCCATTTGCCAAGAAATGGGGTAATATGTAGGAATATTTATATTATATTTAAAACACATTTTATTATTTATTTAATAATTATTATACAAGTCTACTAACAATAAAAAATATAATTAACAAAAAAGCAAATAAAAATAGAATGAACGACTACCGTGTAAGTAGCAATGTTTTTCTAATTGTCACAATGATATCATAAATATTTTTTAACTTCACCTGTAAACGGAACCCTAGCGCTAAAACACTCCGTTCCACGCTCTGTGTTAAATTTTTGAGACGTTACGCTTAGATAAACGGAACTAAACGACGGGCTCTGTCTTGTTACTAGTGCAATGGAATAAAAATTCTTACCTCCGAGTAGGATTCAAACCCACAATTGTCACGCGACAGTCCCTTATTATATTTTTAATACGTATATAATATGTTTTATAATTATCCTTGGATATTAGGGTGAACAGTAAAACTATAACTAGAATTGAGTTGCTCTGAAAAGAGATTTATTACGTAAATGAATGTTTACGGTTTTACAAACATTCTCTAACATTAATCAATCACAAGCTCACCTGAAAAGAGAAACAACATTTAAAGCTACTGTTTCACCAGTTCCTATTAATTAAATATTAAATATTAAAATATATTTTTCTCCATAGTTTTCAAGAGACGTCAATGTCATATGTGAAAAAAGTATCACTAAATTCTTTTACACGTATATTAAACGTAGTAAATTGTTAAACATTCAATGCTTTTTTAAAAATCTATATTTCCAGTTTTCACACGATCATCAGATAAAAAATTTAATATGTATTGTTAACAGAATTAATGCTACTTAATACCCAAATATACACAGACAACCAGCAAACTCAATCAACGCGTTACTGCCTGATAACGCATAAATTAAGTTGTAATAGCCCTCGTTATTTATATAATAAACATATAATAGATTCCGATCCAAGGGAATGGAATATTTAATATTTTTGGGGCACAGCGCGTCGTTGAGTTCCGTAATTCAACTCGCAATGTCTCCAGAATTATACGGAAAATAGGCAACGCGGTGTTTTAGCACTAGGTTCCCGCTGCCTACCCAGCTATGTGTGGGATACTGAGTGACGCTAAAAAATAAATTAAAACATAATAAGAGTCATTACACACTATATAAACAATATATTAATTCCAACACGCAATCTCTCAAATTCAGGCGGAATGTCTTATCACTCGTTGTGTGTAGTTGAAGGTCTCCTTGTTGTATTTTATTTTTTTCAACTGCACGCTGTTAGGAACCTAGTATTATGGCACTTCCGTTACTCACATTCCGCCACGCCATAACCGTCGCTACTATTGGTCTCGACTTTCGGCTTTTTCATCAAGTAGGAATCGAACCCACAATCATTATTTGTAATGCACAACCACTATACTATTTATTTCAACATGTTCCATTAAATCAGTAGTCATTTGCTTAAATCCTGACAATTTAGGAAGCGACGTTTCACACTTGTCTATATTTACAATCGTTTTGCTGCACTAAACTACAGTAGGTACATGTTTGTAACATATTTGTATGTAAAACACGTAGGCACGTCCCGTAGCAAAGAGGATAGTAAAATATTCATTTTGCTTTATTTTATACTTTATTTATTAAGGATGGGCGTGTGACTGTAAGCACGACAGGTTGTAGGTTCGATTCGCAGTCGAGGAAATTAAATATTAATTATTTTTTATTTCTTCTTTCTGGTGTCCAGGCAAAACGCGGCGTTGAGTTACGCCAATCAACACGCTATGTTCGCGAGTATTTTACTAGTTTCTCTCTGCCTATCCTACTAATTCAGGGATACAACGTGAAGCTAAAAAAACCCGCGTTCTTGAAAACCAAGATAAGAGTTGTAAAAAATATATTTCTATTTTAATTAGAGTGAATTAGAATATACTTTTATTAAATTAGTGAATCAATTTTACATTTTTAAATATAAATTATTATAAAAAAGATACATTTAAAAATATAAAAAAACCACTCTTCCGAGGGCGGGACAAGGGTCCAAGCCATCGGTGGCTAGGGCTCCAGAGAGAGGAACCTCCGCACAATACGTGCCGTCTCAAGTAATACTGCCTTCTGTATCCGGTTCTTGATCCAACAGCTAAGCGATAGCCTCTTAAGGTGTTGGTCGAGGCTTTTCGCTATTAAACCGTTAACCGAAACCACTATCGGCACAATGATAGTCGCATTGACATCCCACATGGCGGTAATCTCATAGGCTAGGTCCAAATATTTAGATTGTTTTTCTTTTTCGGCCTTCACGAGATTTTCATCATGTGGGATAGTAACGTCAACAATCACTGCGCGGCGCGCCGCTCGGTCTACTAGTACTATATCAGGTCTATTGGCAACAATATACCTGTCAGTAATAATAGACCGATCCCAGTAGAGCAAAGCACAGCTATTTTCAAGAACAGACATGGGATTGTACCTGTAGTAAGGCACCTCCAATTCTACAAGGCCATATTGAAGAGCAAGTTGCTGGTGTATTATCTTGGCTACTTGATTGTGTCTATGCAAATACTCGCCATTAGCAAGATGAGAACAACCAGAGACAATATGTCTGAGGGACTCCCCAGGTCGATGACACGCCCGGCAGATGTCGACAGTGCCATCTTTCATAATATGTCTCTGGTAGTTCCGTGTCTTGATAACTTCGTCCATAATTGCACAGACAAAACCTTCAGTTTCTCCGAAAAGATCCCCGAACTGTAACCAAGATAATGATGAAACAGTATCCACGTCCTGGCCCACTAGGGCTCTATGGAATCTACCATGCAGCTCCTTGCTCTTCCATACAGCCATGCGATCAGAAGTAGTAAGTACTACAGGCCGACACCAGTTCTCTTTGCCCAAGGAAAGAGGAGTAAGGCCTTTGTCAACTGTTACCACATCCTTGTGTATATCCACGTCAATCTTGAGAAAATATTCTCTAAGACTGCATACCTCGTGGTTATGGAGGTTCTTGACATTCAAAAAGCCACGACCTCCACACTTACGCGGGATATACAGTCTCATTACAGACGAACGCGGATGGTGCATTCGGTATGTCGTCAACAATTTACGTATTTGGCGATCTTATGAATTGATTATTATAATTAACAATTGAAAGGAATGATTATATTAGTATAAGATACATATAATGCGGAACTCCAGTCGACACTCAACCTTTGTATACAATAGTGATGTACTAATAAATATAACTTACAATTATTTCAATTTTATTTATTCAACTAAAATTGAAATAAAATAAAAATTCTACACTAATTTGCTTATATTGTACAAGACAATTAAAATAGCGACGTTTTACACTTGTCTGTACTATTTTGCTCAGCCTTGCGTTTGTCTACATTATTACGAACACGTACTAGGGGGTGTCCCCTTGCTATAAGGGTAGTAAGATATTCATTTAGCTTTATTCTTTGATGATTGGGGTAGCTTAGTATGTCGTTATAGTTTATTTTTACTAATATTTCTTTTATGTTTTTCGAACCTACTGTGATGTAGCGATACTACAACACGATGGTTGTAGATTCGATGCTTACTGAGGCTAATGAATTATTTTAATTGCATTTCATTTGTTATCAGAATAACAGAATAAAGCTGACGTTATGTTCCGTCACTCAATACTCTAGCAATGACTGACAATAGAGCGATGAGTAGAGAACGGAGTGTTTTATTTAATGTTTTTGTTTTTTATTTATAAAATAGTAGATAACGTTAAGAAATCAAAAATATATTCAAATTGTAAGATTTCAAACAAATCAGCTAAAGAAATATAGAGTATATATGAATAAAATGCCTCCAGGCATCGTCCTAATTGGCAACCGTTTGTACCATCAATTCAGTGTGTGTTCACCGCAAAATATATTACATTCCTATTTGAATATACCCATTAGTCTACATTATAGTTATTGAAGTGTTATATAGAAACCCTTTGCATTTGAGATTGGAAATTTTATTTATATTTAATAATGTTATTAGTACATGCTATGTTTCCCATTTTCCACGGAATTCTGGAGGCTTTTCGTGTTTACCTCGAAGACAACTCGAACTTTAACTATTAATTAAAATTAGTTTATTTTTTCTTTAAAATTTTAAAATTAGGATCGAACCCACAAGCAGTCGCGTTTACTGTCATTTGTGCCTCAGCGCCTGCAAATGTGTGCCTTCTACATTTTGATCAAGCACCCTTATCAATAATCCAAAAGAAACTAATGCTTATTATTATGAAAGTTTGTCCAGAATCAAATAATTAAATTATCTTTATTTAATTCCGCATTAAATTTTACATATATATATTATGATAAAAAACATTGACTAAAAAGATAGAGAGTAGTCGAGGAGAAGGCGCGACAGATTACTCAAAAGTATTTAATTGAAAAATTTACGAAATTCAATTTAAATATAACATAATAACAGTAACCATTATTAAAATTAATATTTCTATTTATTTATTAGTAACTCTATTTTCTCTATCTATCTCATTCTCGTACGTAGTTTAACATAAACGTAATATAAGATCAACCGGGGCCGTAAAAACTTCTTAAATTTATTTTGCAAACTTCACGTCAAAGTGAATTAAAGTTTGAGCATCGTAAATGTGCATCCGAATGTACCTTGTTAAGTTAGATCATGTTGTTGTATGGATATAGAAGGAATATAGAACAAGTTTTAAATTCATTTAAGAAAATTATTTTCAGTAATTTTAATATTGAGACGGATTTAATCCTCACTCATAGAAATGAATTGCCACGTCTAATTTTTCATATGTTTTATAAAAATATTTATTTAGTTTTAGAATACAACAATACAAATTAATTTCATAATCTTAAAAATGTAAATTAATTTCATTGCTTTGCTCTTTGAAGTCTGGTAGTTGACTTTCGTCACTGAATAGGCTTTTTTATTGATTCAAGCATAGCGTGAAAATTAAAATAGTTATAATTTAAAAATACAATCAAAATCCCACAAAATCCGTCGTATTAATTTTCCTACATATAAATAAATCCAAAAATATCCATAAAAAACATAAATCTACCAAATTGAAACATCAATCTACAAAGACTAACACGTCGGAACCCTCGTGCAGGGAAGTGAATTAGGGGGTGCGTCAGTCGTATGTGCAAATATAATAAAGGTTATGTCTGTATGTGGATATGTTGAAGGTTTTGCGGTAGAATATTTACAACTTAACCTTATTTTGTCTTGTAATGCCTCTAAATTGGTAGTAAGTGGAATACGGAGTGATTGATCAATAGGTTTAAATTTGTTTTCAACAATACACATAAATAAAATTGAAATGTCTGTCTGCGATTAAAAAAGTAACTAACTAGTACAGTAGTTTTTCCAGTACATATAGTTTCATTTATTATATCAGTTTATTTACAGAATTGGAAACAACTGTACCGATTTTTATAGGACTCTAACAGCAAATTAGAGGGAGATGTGGAACAGCATTTAGGCTACTTTTCCGCTTATATCGTGCGCGCGTACGAGCCTCCCACATAGTTATGTATATATTAAATAACAACAAACATAATTATTTTTATTAAATACGAGAATTTTCGGGGCAAAATGAAATAAAAATCCAAAATATTTAAACATACCTACTAAAATAATCAAGCACTTTTTTTCCAAGTAAACTATATGGATATGGTTATTAATATTTAATAAATATTCGTATAATTCGAGAGTGTAATATAAAAATAATTCATGAAAATTTGCATGTAAAATTTTCGAAACTATTACGTGATATCATATAATTGAGTCAGTTGACAGGAGCCGGGTATGAACCTTTCATTATGGAAGGGTCTGTTAAACCCGTTCAGGCGACATACCCTTCGTCATAATTGTGAAATAATATTTATTTTGAGGCCATTAGTGGCGCAGGTGCCTAAAGTGTGACTGTAAACGCGACTGGTTGTGGGTTCGATTCCCACTCGAGAAAATGAAATATTTATTTAAATGTATTTCTTCGCTCTCATATCCAGGCAAAGCGTAGCGTTGAGTACCGCCACTTAACACGCAATGCCTCCAAAATCCAGCGGAAAGTGGGAAACGGAGTGTCTTAACACTAAGTTGTACTAATCTGAAAATATAATAATAAATCTTGTAATGACTTTAAAATCCGGCGGAAAGTGGAACGGAGTGTCTTAACACTAACTTCTACTAAATCTGAAAATATAATAATAAATCTTTTACAAATCTTTTATAATTTCAATATAATAATAAACTTTAATTATTATTTGGGTACAGTATGTGAAAAGTAAGAGAACAGAGAGATTTTTGATTAAGTGATAATGGCAATATTTGCTAAAACCTCCAAAATGAACAAGCTTTCCATAAAACCCAGTCCTTCATTTCCATCTCATATTTGACGAATAAATGAAAAAAATAAACTAAAGCTCCGAAATGGGAGAATACTAAATGAAATTACCTAGCTTTTAGATTTTAGGACTTTTACAAAATTAATTTTCCTTTTTTTTTGAAGGAAATTCAACTTTATTTCTAATTAAATAGTGTTATTTCATTTGTAAATGAAAATTTGTAGACGCATTCACGTACAAAAGGCAACACGAGGTATATGAGCACAGTCAATGGTAATACGAAGGTCTAATTTTTTTTGATAACTAGGGTTGACAGCTTTAAAGCACTCTTCTGCTTCACGTTGTTTCCCGCATATAGTAGACTAAGCAGAGGGAACCTAGTTAACACACTTTATTTCTCTCACTGTTCAATTTCCAAGCATCTATATATAAAACTATAATTCATCGCTGTCTGTACATGCAACATATAGACTAAAATCTATTAAATAATTTATATATTAGAACCGAAAACAATTATTTTTTATTTTTTAAATCAAACAATCGGGCGAAGCTGCGAGTGCGCGCCCTGTTACAAAATATGAATATCATTATTGTCACGCTTCACGTTGTATCCCGCACACGGCATGTCTGTGAACTTAGCAGAGCATTGTCCAGCAGATCAAAAAAAAAATGGAGTTCTCTTCACATGCACCTGAGTTCTATAGTTCCTGATAGGTTTTATAAATAGTTCTGTCGTTTTTACCCCTGAAAAAATAATATAAAAAAATGATCTGCTAACTTCCCTTGGCAGATCATTTTTTTGCAAATAAAAATCGGGGCGAGATCTGCACTCATAGGGATGAATAAAATAGTTCCTGATAATTTTTAACAATAGTTCTGTTAATTTCACGAAGAAAAAAATTTTTAAACAGAAAAAAAGAACGTTCGTTTCGAAAATAGTTCGAAAGGTAAAGTAATTTTTAAAATTAATAAAATGATACTCAGACGCGAGAACTCTTTATTTTACAATAGAATATAAGTAGTTCTACGATATTTAGCCTGAAAGAAAACCAGAACTCTGAAAAAACTGCCAGGAGAGCATAGTTTAATGTATGAAATATTGAAAAATGTCTATTTTAAGTCTTCATATGTAAAAGTACTAAATGATTTATTTATGAATGTGCTCAGACACGGGAACTCTTGGATTTCGAACAGAATATGAGTAGTTCTATTATACAAAGCTAACTACAAAACCAGAACTCCTGTAAAAATGCCAGCAGAGCATACCTGAATATTCAATTTGTCGAAAAATATCAAATTAATTTGTAGCGAAGAAAAATATTTTTTAAAAATATTAATATCTTGCTCAGAAGCGAGAACTCTTCAATTTTCAAAAGAATATAAGTAGTTCTATGACATTTAGCCTGAAAGAAAACCAGAACTCTGAAAAAACTGCCAGCAGAGCATAGTTGATTGTATGAAATATTGAAAAATGTCAATTTCAACTCTACATATGTAAAAGTACTAAATAATTTTCTATTTTAATGTGCTCAGACTCGGGAACTCTTTGATTTCTACTAGAATATGAGCAGTTCTATTATAAAAAGCCAATTATAAAACTAGAACTCCTGTAAAAATGCCAGCAGAGCATACCTGAAAATTCAATTAGTCGAAAAATATCAAATTAATTATTTAAGACGAAGATATATTTTTTAAAAATATGAATATCGTGCTCAGAAGCAGGAACTCTTAATTATTAAATAGAATGTATGTAGTTCTAAGATATTTAGCCCGAAAGAAAACCAGAACTCTGAAAAATATATTTAGTACTTTTACATATGAAGAGTTAAATTTGTCATTTTTCTACATTTCATATGTTCAACTATGATCTGCTGGCAGTTTTTTCAGAGTTCTAGTTTTCTTTCATGCTAAATATCGTATAACTACTTATATTCTAGTGTAAAATGAAGAGTTCTCGCTTCTGAGCTTGATGTTAATATTTTAAAAAAATATTTATTCGTCTTAACAAATTAATTGATATTTTTCAACAAATCGAATTTTCAACTATGCTCTGCTGGCATTTTCACAAGAGTTCTGGTTTTATAATTGACTTTTTATAATAGAACTATTTATATAGTATTAAAAATTAAAGAGTTCCCGTGTCTGAACACTTTCAAAAAAAAATATGTAGTAATTTTACATATGTAGAGTTAAAATAGACATTTCTCAATATTTCATACATTCAACTATGCTCTGCTGGCAGTTTTTTCAGAGTTCTTGTTTTTTTTCAGGCCTAATATCGTAGAATTATTTATGTTATATTGAAAAATGAAGAGTTCTCGCTTCTGAGCACGATATTTATATTTTTAAAAAATATTTTTTCGTCTTAACAAATTAATTTGATATTTTTCAACAAATCAAATTTTCAACTATGCTCTGCTGGCATTTTTACGGGAGTTCTAGTTTTATAGTTGGCTTTTTATAATGAAACTACTCATATCCTAATAGAAACTTAAGAGTTCCCGTGTCTGAGCATATGAAAATAGAAAATTATTTAGTACTTTTACATATGTAGAGTTGAAATTGACATTTTTCAATATTTCATACAATCAACTATGCTCTGCTGGCAGTTTTTTCAGAGTTCTGGTTTTCTTTCAGACTAAATATCATAGAACTACTTATATTCTATTGAAAAATAAAGAGTTCTTGCTTCTGAGCAAGATATTAATATTTTTAAAAAATATTTTTCTTCGCTACAAATTAATTTGATATTTTTCGACAAATTGAATATTCAGGTATGCTCTGCTGGCATTTTTACAGGAGTTCTGGTTTTGTAGTTAGCTTTGTATAATAGAACTACTCATATTCTGTTCGAAATCCAAGAGTTCCCGTGTCTGAGCACATTCATAAATAAATCATTTAGTACTTTTACATATGAAGACTTAAAATAGACATTTTTCAATATTTCATACATTAAACTATGCTCTCCTGGCAGTTTTTTCAGAGTTCTGGTTTTCTTTCAGGCTAAATATCGTAGAACTACTTATATTCTATTGTAAAATAAAGAGTTCTCGCGTCTGAGTATCATTTTATTAATTTTAAAAATTACTTTACCTTTCGAACTATTTTCGAAACGAACGTTCTTTTTTTCTGTTTAAAAATTTTTTTCTTCGTGAAATTAACAGAACTATTGTTAAAAATTATCAGGAACTATTTTATTCATCCCTATGAGTGCAGATCTCGCCCCGATTTTTATTTGCAAAAAAATGATCTGCCAAGTTAGCAGATCATTTTTTTATATTACTTTTTCAGGGGTAAAAACGACAGAACTATTTATAAAACCTATCAGGAACTATAGAACTCAGGTGCATGCGAAGAGAACTCCATTTTTTTTTTTGATCTGCTGGACAATGCTCAGCTAAGTTCACAGACATGCACACGGCAGGGTAGGTAAAGGGAACGTAGTGTTAAAATATTCCGTTCCCAACTTACCTCCGAATTTTACGAGGTATTTCGTGTTGAGTGACGGAATGCAATGGCGCGCTTTCTTTCGTTACCAGAGCGAATGGGGATCGAACCCACAACCGTCGCGTAACAGACGGCCTCAGTATAAAATAAATTTTAATATAATCAACCTATTAATATTAATTTCGACAACCTTACACTCAATAGATTACACACAATCCCGCTTGACTACATATTCGGGGAAGCCGTTCAAAAACGTTTGTACGTATTTGATGAATTCTAACAATTGAAATATTCTAAACGTATTTCTGATGTAAATGGCTATATGTACTTGTTATGTATTTATTAGAGTAAATTGAATTTATTAGGTACTGTAATAATTGAGTTGAGACTTGAGATCCACCTCTAAACATACAATGCTTCCATCAGAAAATGGAGAACGGAAGTGACTTAATGGGAACGGAGTATCATAAACACTGATTTCCCTCGGTTCGGTTCGGACTTTCCCTCTGTCTACACTACGATATAGCGTGAAGCTAAAAGATACAACTTGAGCGTTTATTATAATGTTTTTTTTCACAATATCTAAAACTTTATGCTATTATTAATGAAGTTAATTATAATATTCACCATTGCAATTAAAAAGACAAAAAATTAACAATTTACTGATAATCAGCTTCACTATGTATCCTGAACATAACAGAGAGAGCCTAGTGTTAAAACACTCCGCCGCTCAACACGCGATGTCTCCATATTGCCGGACTCAACGCCTCCAGAGCGTCACCAAGCTTCACTCCAGACTCCAGAGCGAAGAAATACTCGGGTGGAAATCGAACCTACACCTTGCGTTTACGTTTGTGCCCACGCCACAATAGGCCTCAAAAATAAAAAAAAATATTTTATACATTTTTCTTCCCTATCCACTGACATGTAAAGAATTTGCTTCGTTAACAGATAGCGTGAAATAACTCATCAAGTTGTATAAATTAAATTCACCGCATCATTTCTCTTACGCACATCTGTGACTGAGGAATTGGATAAATCTGAGCATTATTAAAATGTATTAATGATTTGTTTACGGGAAAATGGGTTATATTTTTTCAGCTTCACGGTGTATCCCTCACAGGTTAGACAGGGGGAACCTAGTGTCTAGACACTATATACCCCATTTTCCGCTGAATTGTGGATTGCGTGTTGCGGATCGTGTGGAAGTGGCGGAACTCAACGCCCCACAACGAAAATGAAATGTTTAATATTTTCATTTCTTCGCCCTAGAGTTGGACACTAGGACACACCAACTCAACGCGCGATGCTTCTAGAATCAGGCAGAAAGTGCAAAGCGGAGTGCCTTAACACTAGACTTCCTCTGCTTACCTTACTACCTACATACTATATACAGCGTGAAGCTAAATAATAGTAAAATATATACTAAAACAATTTTGCCATATTATTTCGAAAACAAAATCCCTATGACGTAATTTCGTCCTCTTAATATCTACAAAGGGACAGAACTGTCGCGTGCTAAGACTCTATTACCATAAATGGTCATTCAATCCGGGTCATCTACAACCCAAGTATAAGTAAAGAGCTTCCCTATTCAACGTTTGTTATAGTTATGTTTATATATAATTGTTATACTAGATATCGCCTGTTACTTTGTTTGCTTTGGATTTCTGAGAGGTAAATTGAGGTAATTGAATTGGCTTTTTTCTCGTTTTATAAGAATTGGCGATTTAAAGATTTTTCCATACAAACTTTCAACCCCTTATTTGCACCCTTAGGGGGAAAATTCTAGAAAACGATGAAATACGTATTCAATTAAATACTTTTAAAAATCTAAATTTCAAATTTTATAAAAATCGGTGCCGATTTAATTTTTTTTCCATACAAACTTTCAACCCCTATCTCACCCCTTTAGGGCTAAAATTTTTCGAAATCCCTTCTTAGTGGATGTCCAGATTAGAAAAGTAAACATCTGTCCAAATTTAACTTTTCTACGCACAGTGGTTACGGCTGTGCGTGCGTCTTACCTCAGTCAGTGAGGACAAGTCCTTTTATATATATAGATTTCAGACATCTTTCTTAGTGCTCCCCTACAGTATCACATAAGTACCTATATAGATGACAAATTTCAATTTCCTTAGTGCAATAAGTTTTATATGTTTTCAGTCACTCAGTAACTAAAGGCTTATTTTGTGTCATTATATTATGACGTTCCCTAACAATGAGTCTATTTTTATTTTATGGAAAGGCATAAATAAAGAAGGAAGAGAGTCTCAACACCACGTTTTTAACTTTTTCTTTCTAAAAGTAAAACATTTTTCAAACAACAAATTTATTATACCGAACCGTTGTCATTGTTGTCTGTACCAAAATATTTTTTATATAAATCTTTGAACTGAGCATATATTTCTTTCGCGTTAGTTTTAGGATCATCTTCCGAATGTATATACTTATGTCCACAATAGCACACGTGGTCTTTACCGCAAAAGGCTGGCTTTCCCATAGTCATACATTTTTTGATACATTGCCTCGCTACATCTAAATTTGGACAAAAATGGGCTATATGATGTCTTAATATTGGGCGCAATTGGATGAAATCAGCTTCTGTTTGCTCGTGTGACGAATCTGGAATTACAATTTGAAATTAATGAAATAAAAGTCAAATAACGCAGTTGCATAGCGAATCACTGTAAGCCCTATGGTTACGGGTTCGATTACCGCTCAGGGAACAAAATATTTTCATTTGACAAAACAAAGTGTGATCTTGAATTCCGCCATTAAACACGCAATACCTTGAGTGTGGGCGAGAAACGCAAAAATGGATGTCTTGACACTAAGTTTTCTTTGCCGAAAATAAACACAAAATCATAAAATTTCTCTGTAGAGTTTTATTTAATAGAATTTAGTGTTAAAAATTATTTATTTTCATAAGAGAAATCTTAAAAAAATACACATAACAGAAGTATTACGAATCCCTTCATGTGCAAATCTGTGTCGCGGATGACCAGTTGTGTTCTATTCAGTTAGATATCTTTGCGAGTTCTAGTCAGGTATTTTGTGCATTCATATACAGTTTATATAGTGTTCGAAGCTATTGTTAAATATTTTTAAAAAAAGATTACGCGAGTTTTCTTCTTCTTCGAAGTCCGTATCACGATCAGGTGAGCGCAATTCTGAAATAACATTAATATTGTATGTCCTTTCTCGTCTTTATGTATCAGTCTTAAATATTTAATAATACCTAATAGTGGCCTCGAAAAGTTCGGTGGAAAGTGGGGAACGGAGTGCCTTAACTAGGTTCCCTCTGCCTACCCTGCCATATGTGAGATACAGCACGGAGTTGTTTTTAAAAGCTTTTATTTAACTTGCAATGTATGTATGTGGGTTCGGGTGAAATCTTGGAGCTCAATTTTGAAGTAGATATCGTCAACCGATTGAGCTGAAATTTTGTATACACGTTTACTTTGGATGACAATGCATGACAAAATATGTGACGTCATTCTAAATCTAATATGGCGGACCGTGCAAGATAGCAGAATAGTTATTTTTAATGTACTTCTACAATATGGGTATCAAATGAAAGGGCTTGTTGAGAGCAACTCGAAAAATAATGTGATGTCATTCTAAATCCCATAAGGAGGAAATCGAAGATAGCCGAGTATCTATTTGGTCTACTTCTACAATATAGATATTAAATGCAATGGGTCATTGACCGTAACTCTAAAAATAATGTGACGTTATACTAAATCCAATATGGCGGAACATCTAAGATGGGGGAATAGTTATTATTTATGCACTTCTGCAATATGGGTATCAAATGAAAGATCTTGCCGAGAACAATTAGAAAAATAATGTGACATCACTTGAAATCCAATAGAATCGACACGATTCAAGTTTTTTGTGCTTTCATATAATGAAAGGTATGTTCGTACGATTGAGCTGAAATTTTGTATACACGTTTAGTTTAGATGACAATGCACGATAAGGTTTGTGACTTCATTCTAAATACAATATGGCGGACCATCCAGGATGGCGGAATAGTTATATTTCATGAACTTCTATAATATGGGTATCAAATGAAAGGGCTTGTTGAGAGTAACTGGAAAAATTGTGTAACGTCATTCTAAATCCAACATGGCGGACCATCCAAAGTAACACAATAGTTATTTTTGATGCACTTGTTCATTACGGATATCAAATGAAAAGGCTTCTTAAGAGCAACTTGAAAAATGATATGACGTCATTCTAAATCTAATAAGACGGACCATCCCAGATGGCGGAATAGTTATATTTAATGCACTTCTATAATATGGGTATCAAATGAAAGGGTTTGTTGAGAGTAACTTGGAAAATAATGTGACGTCATTCTAAATTCAATATGGGGGACCATCCAAGATGAACCAATAGTTATTATTTTTGCAATTCTGCAATATGGATATCAAATAAAAGGGATCATTGAGAGCAACTTGAAAAATAATCTAACGTCATTCTAAATCCAATATGGCGGACCATCCAAGATAGCCGAATAGTTAATTTTAGTCTACTTCTACAATATGGATATCTATTGAAAGGGCTCGTTGAGAGTAACTCGAAAAATGTGACATTTTTCTAAATCCAA